>LKNJ01002154.1:0-68763 GCA_002120245.1 Maccullochella peelii | reverse complement strand
GAGCTAATGCTAATTTAAAAAGGGCTTTATCATCCTTTGATAAAATGTGATCTTACGAAAGCACAAAAAGTGAGTGTAGTTCATATATAGTAAATGCTGGTGGGAAAATGAGAAAGTTAGTTGTTTGATATTACATGATCAAAAGGGAAAGAATATTAACTCATACAATAGAGTATGAAAATGGGCTTTAAACAGTTAGTGTAATAACTTACCACTACAATTACATAAAAGCTACTACCCTGCTGTTTTTTTTTTTGTTTGTTTTTTTAAACAAAGATGGTTTGTGTCCATTAAATGTTTCTCAGGGAAGAGACATCATCACCAATAAAATATATAAAAACATTGTTTTTTTCACTTTCTAAAATTATATATTGTTTTTATAAAAACTTTCCTCACATTGCTATTAAACACTGTATATAATAGTTAACACAATACTAGTGAAACTTAGTAAATTGGTGATCAGAGTGATCACAGTTTTGATGTTTCTTTCCTGAGAAACATTTAAAGGAACCATTTAGTAAAAAAAAAAGAACAGGGTAGCCTTTATGTAATTGTAGTGGTAAGTTATTACACTAACTGTTTAAAGGACATTTTCATACTCTATTGTATGAGTTAATACTCTTTCCCTTTTGATCATGTAATATCAAACAACTAACTTTCTCATTTTCCCACCACCATTTACTATATATGAACTACACTCACTTTTTGTGCTTTTGTAAGAGCACATTTTATCAAAGGATGATAAAGCCCTTTTTAAATTAGCATTAGCTCTACATTAATGTCGGCTATCGTACTTATGAGTGCAAATGTGCCTCTGTGTGTGCGCTAGCTTGAATGTGCACTTCCGTGTCAATATGTGATTTCAAATGTGTGCATGTGGAATTCCGAGCAGAGGTAATGCAAACTGATGTTCATTATTCAAAATGCATAAATCTGACCACTTTAGTTAAATTAAAGCCTAAACTCTCGTATTAAGGAGATCTCCCTCTGCTCTCTGCACTGCTAAGGGAGGGGGGGTACATAATCTGGGAGAAGCTCATGAAGCATATTGCAATGTGATTGAATTTACACCTTTGGCTGTTACCACTACATATCGATGCATGTGTCAGGAGACAGTTTTTAATTTTGCTTCCAGGATAATGAAGTCATTGCTTCACAGGCGTATTTAACTTTTACCATTTTAATAAAACCTGGCTTTTATTATTTGATGGCATTTCTGCTGTGTTAGCTTGTATATAAAAGAGCGATATGCAGGAGAGTTGCTCCTACAGTGTCATATTAGTACAAAGTAAACGCCTTCAAATAGTAATCCACCAGGATATTTACCTAAAATCTGCCAATATTGTACGTTAATTTGCTCAGATCTAGGCAAGGAAAGTGTATGACTAAACTCAGTACTACTAAAATACATACCCTTAGAAATGTGCCTCTGAGGAACACACTTAAAGTCTGGTGATATTCTGCATTTTTCTTATAGTCAATAAAGCCAATGAAAAGACCAAAAACAACAATTAACTGATCCTACTAACAAGTATTGTCTGTGTATCTAATGCCTGATACTGTATAGCTTGTTTGCTCTGTGCCATAAACCTCCATTGTTGTCTAAAAACTAGTAAAAACACATCAGTGATCCACACCGATGTACTGTATGACACGTTCCTTCATTGTCATGAATATGGACACAGTAGTTTATTTTGAGTCTATCCCACATACACCGACCTGCTGCTGAAATTCTCATTAGAGCACCAAATCCACAGCTGAAAATAGTCCAACAAATGCACTATTTACCCCTGTTTGCTAAAAACTACAGTGCCCAGTCATTTTTTGGAAAATATTTAACTTTAAAAAAATTTAACTATATTTGTGACTTTTTTTAAAGAGTGTGTTGGGTCTGTGAGCCACAAACAGGCTGAGGAAGTCAGAAAGTAACAGACTAACACATTGCTGGTTTTGGTCTTTTGTCGACAAAAGAAGAATATAGAATAATGCCAGCCTTATCCATTAACCAGACAACCCCAGTGCAGCTTCTGCACAGCCTATCCTGTGACGTGTTGTGGTCAACCAAGGCAACACCCAGATGTATACACATGTGACTGTACGAATGCAAAGAATGAAAGGCAAACAACAACACAGAGAATAGGGTTATCCGATTTTAATTGCTTCCCTTTGAAAATTAAGATATTGATAAGATAGCATGGATGAAATTATTGGCATATCCAAGCAGACACACAGTCAGTATCATGCAGCTGTAGTGAGAAGGGAGTGCTTTCTCTTCCAAGTCTCTTGCAAATCAATTGGCTGATGGATAACATGTCTTTGTGAAATGGACTGGCCTGCCTGTCTCACACTTGAAGAAATTGCATTTGAATAGGAAATGGCAGTTTGAACAGTCGTCATGGATTCTTCAGACTCTGTCATTTGTGATATTATGGTTTGGTTGAAGAGTACACTCGGCGCAGTAATACGATGAATTCTCAGTAAATCTCAAAATAAATGAATTCCCATAAAAACAGAAGTGCAAGCCTTGATGCAGCTTAATGCTTTCCCACAGTCACCAATTTTCAGCTTGCTCAAGACACACACACAAACACACACACAGGGCTGCCACAGCTGGCTGATGGGATAAGGGCAGACACAGGTAGGCCAGCTAGGCTCCGTGCCATGGCTCCCAGCTCCAGGGCAGTAGTGTGTCTCGTCTCACAACATGGAGGACAGGGGAGGAGACAGGAGCGAGAGCCACTGCTACACTATGTCCCCGGGCTGTGCGGCATGGCAATCACTGCCACAGCCCTGACATAAGCCCTGGCCAAAGATGATGGCTTAGTGCCCCTGCTGCAGGCCTCTGCCTTAGACGTTCACTTCAGCTGAACACATCCAGCGCCTGCTCCATCCATGGCACCAGGCCCTGTACTTAACACTTCCTCAATACACACTCTGCCCTCAGAACTAGACAATGCGGTCTGGGTGAATAAAACAACATCCAGCACAAAGTTATGCAGGTTTTACGCCATCGGTGAGATGAATGAGAAACTGTGAAAATTAAAATACAGGTGGATGCAGGGTTTTTACACCTCGGGCTACAAATCTGCCGTCGGCCTTCATGCCCTTCTTCCAGACACTCACTGTCAGTGTAAGTTTCAGGCGGACCCTAGCCTCTAAGGTATGGATCCTCTGTATGCATACAGACGAACCCATAAACAGGCCATTTATTCCCATCGCACACTACAGACTCATGTCTGACAGCATGTGGGCAGATTACTCTGACAATATATCCTTTAGACCATCTAGAGAAATGTGTGCACTTCCACCAACCACACACTATACAAAAACATCTTGCTATTTTAGTTACCTACGGTGCATAACACAAACATATGCAAATGTGATGAATACACAGTCCTTTTAGCCCCTGTTGGTGTTGGATACGGTGCACTTATCTTCTGTGGGCCAAAATTTTAGAGGAAGAAATATAGCCTATGGCTGCTTCATGACACAATTGCTCATTTTTATGAGAGCTGACCACCTGCACAGACGTGTAAAGAGCAGTAGTACACACATACTACATAGCCAATATATGGAACCAACGGTGAGCTACAGTATGTGAGGTAGACCGAAGCTACATAGCCAATATATGGAACCAACGGTGAGCTACAGTATGTGAGGTAGACCGAAGCTCTGCCACCGAGAGAAAAGGAAAGTCAGCCAGCATGTGCATTGCACAAACACACACACACACACTAAGGAAAACACATTGAATAGGGTCCTCAGAGCCAATGTTTTCTCCTTTCCCTCAGTCTCCTTGAACTGTCGCTATCCAGCCTTACACTGAACCACGCGACTCTGCTGAGGGAATGACACTTTACTTATCCCCTGCAATATCCGTTAGAGAGCTGTGTGTGTGTTTGTGTCTCAGAGTGATTTGGTAACTAGGTCAGACTGTTGGAAGAGACGTAGACCCATCCTGCTGCGGCTGAATGTCCTCTGCATGGCCCACAGAGGAGAACACACTCAATCATCTCATCTCTCAGCATTAACAACCTGTTTGTTTTCAATATGACAAGACACAAGTAATATCTAATATCCTACAGACAGCTAGATTTTCCTGTAAGAGCACAGCAGAACTAATGAGAAAGTTCCATTTTGTTGTGCATATAATGGCCGAGTGTTGGTACAGCAATACAGTGATACACCGGGCGTGAGGTGAAGCACCTCAGGCAAGGTCCCTATTAGCAGACGCCTGCAGCAAAAAGAAGGAAGCCAAGTACTGAAATGAACTAGAGAATGACAGGGGAGGCTGTGGTAGTATTAACTTAGATGCTGCTTAGAATACAACACACGCAAGTGCTGTTGAGCTAGCTACATGCTGTTCCCAATTAGGAAAACAGTGTGTGTGTGTATGGGGGGGGGGTCAAAAAATGCAAAAATGCATCCTCTGACGTTTATAGTGAGGTGTTAAAATATGATGACTAATCTACTCAACCAGATGCCTACCCTTCAGCCTATTACATTTATTTTCTTTTACAGGAGAGCAAAAACAAAGTTGAAATAACTACATATTTTATAATTATATTCATTATAAGATAAACAAATAATAAATTGTTAAATCTTACTGTATGACAATATTCTTATTGCTGCATGTACCTCCAGTCATGAAACATTGTAAATGTTTTAAAACACTGTAGTATAAAAGAATGAAGGCCCTGTAGCTCGATTTCTATCAGAGTTTGATAATGGATAATAATGTGGTATAATACCTTGCAATGAACTGCCAGGAAAAGTGCTCTCGGTCTGATGAAATGATTCATGCTTTGCAAGTTATTATTGAATGTTGAGACGAAATGTCTTGTAATCATCTAAAATTGAACCAAAAATGCTGAAAGTGTCATAATAGAGTCCCTGTCAAATGTATGAAATACGTCCGCTACAATTCATGAAATTACAGAGTTAAAGCAAAATCCAAATGCTTTTTTCATCTTTCTTTAATGAAATGGTACGAGTGGCATTACAAACTAATTTGCTATGTCCAGACAACCTCATCCACGTTTTTTTTAAAATAACTGGACTGATAGCATGATAGCTGGAATGAGATATTTATTGGTTTTATTATTTTTACTGTGATTATACACATTCACTCAGCATGATCTAGAGTTCATCATGAACTTTTCAATATGTAATCAAATGTGTTTCCAAACAAAAATGTCACTTCATATCACTAGTTATTAAAACTACAATCTTAATATATTGTACATTTTATCATTGAATGTTAAATGATAACATATGGGCTAAACACTGAAGCTTATAGCTTAGGTTTAAGATTAATGTACTGTATATTTAAAAAAAAAGAAAACGACTAAAAAAAAGCTGCCTAAAAACACAGATGGTTGTTGAAATCCTATCCACTACCAGTGTTTATTGATCAGAACCAGTCTGCCTGGCTTGTCAATTGGTAATTTCATTACATGACTAATAAAAATGAATCAATCAATTAAGGGGTATAATCTGACAACCACTAACCTGACGCACCGCAGAGCCCACTTAAATTAATCAACCACCACCAACTGGTCCAATCCAGTACAACGATGCATTTTAGCATACACAGATGCACACAAACACACAGCTATAAAACACAGGTAGGTTTTTAGGCACTAGCAAAAACTTTATATCACTGGTAATGAATATGGCTCTGTTAGATTCTGTCAAACAATGTTTAAAACACTCCACCTTTATTTTATCAGTCCTGACTTTTATTTAACTCTATTTAAAGAGTCAGTGTGTTCAATTCAACTATTTTTCAAGCTAGATTCTAGCTCCTATTAGGTTTAACCATTCCAGTATTCAGTGTGCTCACAACAAATGAGGTGATCCATACATATTATCAATTTCTATAAATATTTTTTTCCTAGGAGGGTGGTGGAGGAGAGGCAATTTGTTCAATGTGGGACTATATATTTTAAAAACTGCTCCTATAGCAACTATCTGCCACATGCTAAGTTCATTAGTCTAATATTTTAGCATTATTGTAAGAGTAGGCTTTACTTTATTCTACCAATGTACAATACTGCCACAACCAAACAATACCGCAGTTGTATCCCACTGAGAAGGACGCAACAGACTTATTGTTAGCAGCTGGGTTAGCAACCAAACAGCATAACACAAGCCAATGTTCAAGCATATAGTTTAAGTAAACACTTAACTTACATTTGAACTGTCAGCTGCTATCATGTTCCTTCGGCACTCGTTGATCTTTGAAGAACTTTGAAGTCCTCTTGGTCACAAAATTTAAACAAAAAGTGAATAGGTATCTTTACAAGAACCCCAAAAAAGTGATGAGAATTGTCTTGATGTAATTCTGTATGCTGCCAACAGCAGTCTGAGCTAAGCTATATTTTGTGAGCGGTGAGACTTAGTATACTAGGGCTCCACTCTGTTCTTCTTAGGTGGCTTCACAGCTTTTTCAGAGCAAATGGTCTGACATGCAGCCAGCGATATCCTACAGCCAAGGAAGCAGCTATATGTAGGCTACAGAAGACTAGGCGGTAAGCTTAGCCTGTTACTAGCTCACTTAAAGAAACTAAGGGAAAGGGAGCAGAATATTTGTTAAGTGTATCTGTAACCTTATGCTATAAACTTTATGCTGTGTACTTTACTGTAGGCTATAGTAGTCAGGTAAGCACAAATGACACAAGTGTCAGACATATTAGCATATTAGCTACAAGCTGAGCTGCTTTGGCCAAACACTTTGGCTAAAGCTGTCATTCTCTTCATTCCCTTCACCTGAGCTTCCCTGCCCATGTTCCCACCTGCACCTCATTCCCTCATCAGGCACTCCCTATTTATACCACTCCCCTTCCTTTATTCTCTGTTGGTTCATTATACTGTTTACCTTGTGCTTAGTTTTTGTGTTGGATGTGTTTCTTGTGCTTCTGTCTCCTGAACCTGGATCTGGATCTACCTGTTGCCTGTCTACATGCCTGCAAGTCAATAATAAATCATTTAACACTGAAAAACAGTGGAGTATTCCTTTGATGTAATTTACCAATAACATGTCATTTGTCTCAACCGCAAATTGAGAGATAATATGTGATTTTTTTTAGACCTGTGGCACAAAGGGGGCAGTGAAACATGCCAAAAGAAATACTTATAAAAAATATAAGAATATAAATAATGCAACATGCACATACACACACACACTGATTCTTATTTCAAATGTGAAGGTTGGCTGCAGCTACTGTTTAGCCGGATCCATTGGATGGACTTTGTCATGATTCACTGACGTCCCAGACCACTGCAATATTTCCTGAAAAGCCCAACGGTACATCAAGTACAGTTGGAATGAGGATGATCATGATAAAGTCACTTTGAATACTGATACAGATTTAGTCCTGCAAATTTGTAAAATAACAACCATGCACACTATAATCCAAATTACATCCATCAATGTATCATGGTTCATTGTACATCATTTGCATTCTAATGTGATGTAAAATATACTCTAATAAATACTGCATAGATGTTAATGATGAAAGTATCTACTTTTTTTCTTTCAAATGAGAACATGCTAGTTGTGGACTGAAGGACTGCTCAGCACACTAATCTGTGCCATTCCTCACCAAGGGCCATTCATTTGTAGAAATGTAACTGTAGATTGCCTGAGAATCTGCTGTGTTCAGCACAGTGTGTTTGAGCATGTGTAGTTGTGTATCACCTAGGCCAGGCGTTCGCAACCTTTTGTAACTTAAGGCCCACTTCTGATTGTTAAAACATTTCTGAGGACCACCTTACCAAAAAAATGAGAAAAAACCCATAGCATCCTGGGTGCGTTTAAGCATCTCTGGAGCTTCGATGGTTTTAGCGCCTCATTTGACAGTGTTCACCACATTCAACACACTGTGCTGTCATTGTGGTTCCAAATTTAATGTATTCAGGTTCATTTTTCCTCACCACATGCTTTGGAGCTTTTACTGGTGCAGGGTTGTCTCCCACATCACTTTTTCATTTCAAAAAATGATCCATTTTGTGTCATTGCATCCGAGGGAACATTAGCTAGCTAACAGTGGCAAAACACGTTTGTCTCAACCTGATGATGGTTGGCGTGGTGATATTCAAACATAACTGCTTATTGAAATGATGCATTTTTTATTTGACGTTTTTCATTTATATGAATTCTTGAGCACATTTGGATATAAAAACTAGCTTTGTGAATGACCAAAAAAAAAAAATTTTAATCTCATCATTTGGCAAGACATTCAAAATAGGTTCAAAATTGAATGTTTTTTCACTGACTATTTGTAGACGTTGATTAAACGTTTACATTTAGACCATATTTCACTTGCTGAAAACTAGCTTTATTAATTACCAAAAACATTTTTTAATTTTAATCTCACCATTTCGCAGTAACACTGCCTCCGCGGCCCACTAGATGGCACTCTGAGGCCCACCATTGGGCCCCGGCCCACTGGTTGAGAATGGCTGACCTAGGCCAATAGTATCCATCACCCAGCACAGACAGTAAATCTTGGATACACTTACAAAGTTAGATAATCAATAGATAATGCACAGTACAATTGTTTTAGGGTGGATTTAGAGCCATTTGAATGAATGATTGAACCACTATTATCTATGTCCAACCAAACATTCCCACCATTTTAAATGAGCACTGTTCTCCAGCAGTAGAATATCAAACAGTGGTGGATCTGGTTCTACACAGAAAGAAAAACAGTTCAACCTGTGCAGTCCTATCTCATCACTCCTTCACCTCCCCTGCCCTTTCCCATTTATTTAACCACCCCCCCAACCGTCTTTAATGCCCCCATCAACCCCTGCACCCCCCACACGCACCCACCACAACTCCAGAGGTGGCAATTTATCCCTGCTCTTGCTACAATAATACCCTCATAGTGAACCCCCACCCCAATGCACACACACATTCACACTCACAAACACATATCCACTTACACCCCACTGTGCCACAATCAGTCTGCACCACTCACTGGACCAAAAAGACAAAAAGACAAGATGTCACTCAACCTAGACCTCGCACCCAGCAGGGCAAGCAGGTTCATAACTGTTGTCAGGGCAATGCTGCAGGGTGTCTTTCAGGTGTCACTGGTGATGGAAAAGGTAACCCCCCCATCCCCACATCACTGTATCACTGAATATGGATTGTTCCGTGTGGTTACGCTCCCCCTGCTCGTGGTGCCCTCCTTTCACCAGTCATGCTGAACAGACAGAAACAGGTAGCGGGTCTCCCGTTTGGTGGTCGAGGTGATCGACTTCATGAGGACAAGAAGCAGAGAGAGTCAAAGGCCCCGGAGTCGACTCGTCAGGCCTGGAGACTTTTTGCAGAATGACGACTGTCCTGCTGAAGCCACTTCTCTGTCTAGCAATTGGCAGCAATTACATATGCATCTGCCTTCCTCTCAGTGAGCCAGCCAGCAAGACAGACAGCTTGGAGAATGAGGGCTGATAAACGGCCCATTAGACAGGTAATTGCCAGAGTATTCTTTAAATCTTAATTACATTACAAGTCAACAGTGATGCCATCTTGTGATAAAGAGACAGATGTTCAACAAATACCATTTTTATCCTTTTGTGTTATTATAAAAATACTGTACATGCATATATAAATGGAATAAGCTGAGTTAAATTAAGAATTGGCATAAAGACGCCTCTATCTACCGTTTAGAACAGCCTACCATAATACATAGTAACTCCAAACCTTGCAGCGTTGTTTACAACTACTCACTATGAAGTAAAAGCAATTTACTGTTGTTACAATGGATACAGCAGCCATTTGTGATAAAGGGACAAATGGCTCAACAAATAACATTTTTTCCCCTTTTGTTTTGTTGAAGGAATAAACACAGGTTGGTGCAAGAAAAAGAACATTCATATGCCCTTTTCATACCTGACAGGTTCTCCATTTGCAGTAGCCTGCCAGAACACATATTGAGTGCTAATGAATAAACTCCACTCCATGTACTGGTTCGGCTACTGCAATTTGCTATTGTTACAATGGCTGAAATAGATGTTCTGGCAAAGGAACAAAGTACCACATGGCATCCAAATTCCATGGAGCAGTATAAAAGGGTCAAAGGTTTACCAAGCCAACAGTTTTACTCTATAGATTAAACTAAACTAATGACCGCCTAATAACCATCCCTGGGGACTCCAGCAGACACAGCGCAGTGTAGATGAGTAAAGATTTACTGAAGATTTAGTTTTAAAACAGGAGAAATGCAGTGAGTCTTACTGAGCTCAGAGTTGATTTAACGTAACGGAGGCCAATGCTTTTCATTTTCTGCATTGTGGTCTCAGCCATTTCCTGAAATTAGTGAACTGAATAGAATCAAGTGGGAGCGCCATGTGAAAATGGAATGCTGTGAATGTGTGGCGAGTGCCTGCTTTGTTTTGGAGTGCATGCCTTACTCATGGGAGCACCCTGTGTGATGAAGGTGTAATGCGGTGAAGCTCATCTTCATTTTGACAGCTTCCCCTCCGGTGGTAACGATATTAAGTGATGTGAGTTAATCTAGCGTGTTTCTATTTCCTGGTCTCTACATGAAGAAGCATCCTGATTGGCCTCATGCTGTAACAAAGACCTTTTAAAGTTTGTTGACGCAGTTGATAGTGAAATTGATTGAACTAATGGAAAGACTGAACAACAAACCACTCTGTGTCCAACTTTTCGTGAGGGAACAAAAAATATGTCTTTTCTTTCCAAAGTCCACATATCAGGATAGAAGACAGACCCAAAGGACATTTGCCTAGTCAACTTTGTGGATTCCTCCTGTCATTTACCTAATCCTGATGTTCACACTCCAATGGCAAAACTTGAGGGACAAGGAGACGGGTGATGAGAGGATGAGAGACAAAGAGAGACCGAGGTTGTGATGGCTGTCTGTGGACGGTCCCATGAGTGTGTGGAGGGTTGGGGCTGGCTGGACCAGGCTGGCCGGAAGCTAGGGCATGCCTGACAAGCCGCATCGGAGCCACTGACACATCTCTGAGTCTGAGCACTGACCGAAGTGGACACTACAGGACGCAGCACAGCTAGAATCTCAAACACAGTCACCCAGGCAGGGCCATATGAATGACATTACTATGTTTTCTGCAAAGTGTCATAAATAGATTCAAAAAAAAAGTCTGATCCTCTAAAATATATCACAAAACAACTCTTTATACAACTAACAAAGCATGTTAGGATAAGAAAAAATGAGGTGGCTTCCTTAACTTAAAAACACTATTGTGTTTGACTTTTTTTGGGGGGACTATTAACAAATCGTACCAGTTGTAGAGATTAGCACAAGGTGTCATATTTATGTCATAATCCATATGTAACCCAGTAAAAAGTGAGTTCCATAAACTAAACTCACAGTTGCACTGTAATGTATGAAAAGGATTTTACTTTTTAACCATTTTGGCCAAAAAATATGACCAGGAGATCGTCATTACATGTTCAAAATATGTTTATCGAAATGCCACTGAAATAAAGGTTATAATCTGAAAGACTTTGACGAACTTAAATCCTGTTTTAATAGATAGCTAGATGTTTTTTCACCAAAACCACAGTTCCCTCTGTAAAATCTACAGGCCTCTGCCATATGAAATTAATTTCCCTTTACTTCATCTCCATTGTATTCTGAGCGGCAGGCCCACAATGGACTGACAAGGGGTGGTGCGATGATAATCTCTTTCTCGAAATACTCTGCATAAGCTTCCTAACCAAAATTCCACTTTTACAATTTCCTGTGTTTCATATGTGTTAAATGATGTATCTGATTACAGTGCAAGAAAAAGATTCCAAGTTGATTTATAATCATAAGCTAGCAGGTAGTACCAACTGGGTTTAATTACTTCACAGAAGTTTCACATCCAGCCTGTGGAGGTTGGATCAAAAAGGTTAAAAGTTTTGTTCCCAAAGCCATTCGGACCAATTTCAATTTGTGATTTGAGGCTAAGAAACTTTCACATTTACTTGGGCTAATTCATCTGTCAGAGGGGGCGATAGCTGACTGTGATCAACCCAAACATCTCACCGTCTGAAAATGTGATTCTGCCAACACAGTAATGGCAGCGTCGCTAGAGAGCACAACACATAAATCAGTCCGCAGATTTGTCTATAGGTTAACTAATCTCTCTGTCAGATATGGTTTCTTATTGGTGAGATCACGTAATGAAAACTTCCTATTGGAGGAAGGAATGAAAACCCACCCCCATACTGAGTAGTAAGGCCTACACTACTGTGCGTAATAGTGAAAAAACGTAATTTAAGAGCAGAGGGTGTGCAATGAGTGTGAAACTCCACTGAACAAAAAAAATCTACGTTTTGGTTCATTTTTATGTGACAACTAGAAGTCTGTAGGACCAAGATTAGCATCCAAGTCGTTCTGGAAACGTGTGCTGTGTGTTAATTACTCTTTTTGCAATGTATTGTTGAGTGAATTTTCTGCTAAGCTAACCTAGCTAACTACTACTAGAAGTATAAAGTAGCAGAAAAGAAGAACCTCAAAATTGTTCTTAAGTACAGTATAAAGTAAATGCACTTATAGTTACTTTCTACTGTTCCCTGTGGAGTTTTTGACCACAAATAGCACTATGCAGCACTGTTTAATGAGTGGATCCCCATTTTGTTTGTATTGTGCACGTGCATGCATGATATTTAATTGCTGTTATACTAGCAATTTGAGTGTTTGATAGGATGTGATAATTCACTATGGCCATGGACAAATAACATTTGGTCACTATGTACAGCAATAGCCCTATTGTTATATGGGTTTTTAAGTACTCCTGAAGATACAGTGCCTTGGGTTCCGGATTCTGTCCTTGTCAAATGAGTTTGAAATGTTTTCACATATTACATTTATAAAATGTAATATATAAACACATAAAAGAACAAAACACACGCTGATTTTTACTGTAAAATATTCTGAGTATTGTGAGGCCATGAAAATTAATTTTTATGTAGGTTTTTGTTTACATGTTAAAACTTCTTGTAAAAATTCTTGTAAAAATTCTTGTAAAAGTGAGGCTCCTCTGGTTCTACAAAGAGCTGTGGCTGTGCTTGACAGTAGGTGCAGTCCAGACAATATCCTTTTTGATCCTATGTAGTAAGAAGAAAGAAAAACAAAACAAAACAAAAAATACATTCATACACACCTCCACCCAAACTACGAAGTCTTTGAGAAAATCACTTTGAGCGTTTTTTTTTCTTGCTGATTCAAGTTTATTTTCTTATATATCAGAGAAAGTTTGGTTTAACCTGCAGAGTGCAAATTGCTCTCACTCACTTTGCACCACTACTCTTCCACCTGGTATCCCTGTGCTTCAATCTCTGGAAACATCTTTTCTGAGATGGGCTTGCGCTGGGAGATTCATTTGGGTCTGGAATTGCACACATCACTGCAATATTGAATCCAACCAAGCCAGACTGCAGCAAAAGGACATTTGGACTGGGTGAAATTGGATATTCTAGTAGTTCAATAAGTTTGAGGCCGGGACTGGATGGAGGCAAAGGCAATTATTCATGTTCAGCAGTGAAGTTAGCCAATGTCTGGAATGCTTTTAAATAAAACAACACATCTAAATGGCATCATAACTGCTATCAGTAGAGTCGATTAACCCTCTTGAATGAGTGGGGAAATGCCCTCAAGAACAAACAAGTCCAGCTGCTTTTGACTTAATATTTCTACATATCCTATGACCTGGATGATTGAGAATATTAGACATTATTGCTACCCCACTGTTTTCCTACTGGGGCCCGACTTTACTTCCTCCCTTGGGTGAGGATCAGCTCTCCTTCTAAATAGAGAAATTGTTTGTTAGAAAAGGTCAACGCTGTTAATTATACACCTCGCAAGGATGAATGTCCCTGTGAGATTGACAATGGTGTTCATAAACTGTCTCCCAACAGAATGGACAGGTTTGAATCTTTAATGTGCCATTATTGTTCTTTGAAGCGTGCTCTATGAAACATAATGATTTGAGCATGATCATTTCCAACTTACGCAGGGAGAAATTTCAAGTCTATTAGGCGTGAAAGTACGAGGCCCTTAGACAGTGGTGTTTTAAGAGAAATGAAAATGTGAAGAGTGTAATTTTGACCACATTTCACAGTTATTTTGCCTTTGTTTAAATTGCATTTGTTCAATAGACTTAAATAATTCAAGCTTTGAACTCAGCTTCATATCTCTGACAGACAGGCCCATTATAATTACAGGCCATATATTTTTTTGTGATTATAAATTCAAGCAAGAGAGAAAAACTTTCTACAAGTATCAGTGAGGATTTCCAAAAAAACTTTCTGAAAAAATACCTATTTACATGAAGTCTTGTTGTTGCCAGTCACTTCAGGACCACCACATACGGCTACTTTTGAACATATGAGCAAAGAGAAAAACACCTATCACATTACTAATGAGAGCCCAGATCGTTAGCATTAGAGCAAAAATGGCAAAAAGAGCATAAGGAGCAAAATCACATCGTTCACTTTGATGAGATATTTAAAAAGTCCTGATTGTGATCATTTTGGAGAAAATTGGATCTCTTTTTCCAAATGCCAGATTGCATTACCATCATCTCTGGTGTGCATAATGACGACGATTTATGGGTGATGCATCAGGATAATAGCCAGAGATTTGGCCCATTTTTATCTGCATGTTACGCAAGCACATAATGTAATCTATATGATTTAATGGAACGCAAGATAAAACACTGAATCAAAAAGATGCATTGCACTGTGCACTAATGGAATATGTAAGTGAATCCTGAAATGTTGAACAGTATCTTTAGTGCACTTACCAGGAGCTGAGTGTGCTGGCTGATATTATTTGTTTGCTCTCAGAGTGATCTGAGGCTGCGCTGCTGTGCTGTGGGGGTGCAGCTTGATGGACGTTGAGAGGTGCTTGGCTGTGGCCTACTGTAGTGGCTGATCTGTCTGGGATCAATAGCAGCTAATTACAGCCCACATTGATCCAGAAGGCTCGCTAATTTAGAGCCGAGCCCAGGTCCTCTCCATACAGAGCCAGTGAAGCAGCTCCAATCCCAGCCCTCTGGCCCTGCAAACATCTCACTCAGCAGCTCATTATCTCTGAGGAGCAACTGGTGGGGCATTTGTTTGTCTCCTGGGAAACTGGATACCTGTATGGGACATTACAGATTATCACATGTCATCTTTATCTGCTTTAACATACAGTGATTATATTCTTTTAGGATTCTGAGTTAGCATTTTCCGGCTATAGCCCTTAGTTTTCTAGTCCCTGCATCTAACCCACAAGAAGCAAGATGATGTGTGTTTGTGTGAATGAATCCAGTAAAACTCATCTCACCTTATTTTTGTCCATTTGTTGGCTGCATAGGTACACAATCTCAGTGAACCTCAAGTAGCACAACTTCCCCACAAAGTCACATACTCCTTGCTGTCACATATCAATAAATAAGCTGGTTTGAGATGAGCCAGGCAGAATCGATCACCGGCAATCATCGCACAATGCATGCCGGTTAGATTTGTGTCCGACTTGATCCCAACTTGCTCTGACGTCATGCACACGTGGGCAACGATAACCTCATGAGATCGAGGCGGCCGCAGTTTTTAGAGCCAGGCGCCACAGCCGCTCTCCACCGACGGCAAGACCCAGGGCATGATGGGAAACGCCTGGATGTCGCCTGATCAAAGAGCTGATTGGCTCTTAATTTTGACCACAAACACCACGTTTTGTAGAAAATCCTAATTTACTGTGTAATTGTAATATTTAACGCTAGATTGTTGCTGTATGTTGTGCAGTGAAAGTTTCATCTGTTAACAAACGTATCTTGTTTGGTTGATATGAATAATAAAGTTTATTTCAGCCATAGCTATCCGAACGTGATCTACAAACTACAGGTAGCCTACAGGTGGATCTAACAGGATGTAAATATTTCTGGGACTTCCTGTATATTCTTTGAAGGCTGCTGGAAACAGTCTTGACTGCTGCTGTTTGTCACCGCCCCCTGCTGCTCCCACTGATCTCGTCCACTTTTCAACCGAGACAAACACACCAAACAAAGGCACAATGTACAGGTGAGCTGATTACCTAGTCACACGACTTCCTGTCAGGTAACAAAAATGAAGTTTCCATAAATTACCTTATAAATCCATATTCCAAAATAAAATGCACTATTTTAAACAGTAAAAACAAAAAACAATACCAAACCACTTTCCTACCAGAATCTTCTTAGCCTAGTATATAAATAAAACTGACTTGACTTGACTTAAACACAGCTGACTACCTGCATTAACCATACCTGTATCAAATCAGTCTCCACACATCTTTTCTATTATTTCCTAAAGAACTGTTAATTTTGAGGTCCTCATTCAAACCATCTGGATGAACAGTACGGAGGTAATATATCCTTTTGGCTTCCTGTTGCAGTGGGCATGTGTGTGCATGTGTTTTGGCTTGCGTGTCTCCAAGATCAAGGCCACAATCTTTTCATCCTCTGCCCTCCTGCAAGCTTTGATCTGACATTTGAGTGTTGCACCTTCTGTTCTTCCATCATTGTGTCCTCACACACCTAAATCTGTGCTGCAACTGCCTTTGGGATGTTTGGTATAACTTGGCTACAGTCGTTTTTGGTAACGGTGACCTGAGGTCACTGACCCATTCTGACCCCACCTGAGGAGCACAAATACTGGAAAACAAAATAGTGGAAAATAGTGGAGCTCACCATCAGCTCACACACAGAGCGGACGTGAGCAGGCTAAACCTGTTAGACGGATCCATCCTACAGCGTGTGACCTCTGCTTTACAATAGCATTCAGCTTAGACTAAGCTCTGTTTTTACCATTCTATTTTAGCACTTTCAACACTATTCAACTCCACAAGATTGCCTCGCACTGGAGCTATTATAGCACATCGCCAGTCTTCCAGATTGAGCGTTTTCACTCACACACCTATCCCTTTCCTCTCCTGTTTTTTATCCATCTCACCCCATTTCCATTGCGTGCTCCAATTGCCGGATCACCCCAGGCTCTCCTAAAAGTCTACATTCACTGCAGCTGAATTCAGCTGAGGGGGAGCTGGGGGTGTAATTGCTTTTTGTACTGTGGTGTGGTCATCTAATAGCATTGGTAAGCACATACATGCACACAGACACACAAATGAACACACATGAACAGGCCTAAATTGACTCTCCCAGATACACACACTGAGATCAACATAGGTGTACACACAAAAACCATTATAGAGAAAGGTCCGTCATTATTTTGGTAAAGGCCGGAGTGTCTCTCACCCTGCTGTGCCAGACATCAACAGGAATGGGAGTCTGTGCTAATAGCATGTGATGAATGGGACATGTGAAGCAGTTTTAATTCCTTTTTTTTAAATGTGCATTTTACCTCAAATGGCCTTGATAAAAGGGTCATCAATAGCCTAAATGTTGGAAAATTGGAATCAGAAAGTTAGAAAAGCTGCC
This sequence comes from Maccullochella peelii, assembly GCA_002120245.1. Taxonomy (NCBI): domain Eukaryota; kingdom Metazoa; phylum Chordata; class Actinopteri; order Centrarchiformes; family Percichthyidae; genus Maccullochella; species Maccullochella peelii. Next base: position 51,315 of record LKNJ01002154.1, on the reverse strand, counting down.
ATTGTGTATTCTGTGATTTAGAACAACATGCAAGCATTTTTTTTTTTTGGTAACAGACTGTAGAGTTCCAATTAATGCGGTAAGTCAAAATATACTATACGAGGCTATTGGATTGCTCTCATCTGAGGAGAGTCGGGGTGAGAAAAAAAGTCAGATGATTCTTACTAAATCCCCCTGAACTGTGCACAATAATAAAGTTTCAAAATGTACCTCTCTCACACACAGTACAACCTTGTGCAGAAAGCATGCTCACACCAGTAGAATACACGCACACACACATGCACATAGTGATAACTCCATACACACACAATTGAAATGCACCAATAACAAACAATTTCAGTGTAACAGGAAGCTTATTCTGTGAAGTTAGAGGAGGTATTTTAGCAAACTTTAACAGCGATGTCCAGGAATCAAAGCATTACTTCTGTGTGACAGAGAATTTTATGACTGAGCGGATCATTTCTACATAGACTTAGTAGGACTGTACTATCTACTGATCAAAAATACTAAAACAGATTTGTCTTTATCATAAAATTGTTTGGTTTCTTTCAGTGATAGAATAATATATAATAAGAGTTGAAAACATTGCCCACTAGATTGGTTTTAGTTATTATTTTGCCAAAATATTGTATTTGTTAATGTAATGTTTTGAACAATACATATTTTTAACACATTTTAACACAAAATAATATTTTAAAAGTACAATTATACAGCATGTAAAGCTCTCAAGATAGATTCCTGATCTTTTGATATTACTTTAACACAAGTGAAAATCATCCACACATGCGAGTGAACCTTTTGAGTTTTGTTAATTGATTTCAATTCTGTGTTTTCACTGGTGCGTGTGAGATTTCACTCATGCGTGTGCCTGAATTCACTTGTGTGGTATGAGGTTTCACAAGTGTTACTGAGAGATGAGAGAGTTGAATAATGTCCCCCAGGGCACTTCATAAGAATCTATTCCATGATGTTAAGTCCCTTGTTTCCAAAACTGTAAACTGCACACAAATAATCTGAGGCATTGTTTGCATTGAAATCATTGGGGAAAAAATGTAAAATATGTTTGTATGTGAATAAACTGTGCTTCATTGCTTTTCTGGATTCTTGTCAACACTTAACAAAAATATATTTTGCACAATTTTTAATTAAACAAAAAATACTTTAAAAAATGTTATATACAGGCAAATGTAGACCAATGTACACGTAAATTTATACTGTAGCTATCCATTCATTCATTTTCCAAAAATAACTAGTTCTGACTAGGCATTTTCTGACTTTTTCTTCCCTTTCTCTATGATTAGACTATTGTTGAGAAAAGCATCATGATGAACATTTGAATGATACATTTGTCAACAATAGACTAATTGAATACCCTTTTTATACAGGAGACCCATGTATGACACTCTAAAATTACACAGAATTACATTAGTTAAAATCAATACACCACATAAAGCTCACTTTCAGTTTCAGTTCAGTTTCTCTCTTGGTGAATCTCTCTCACTCAACCACTCGTACTCTCTCTCTCTCTTTTAATGTTGCTCTTTTTCAGTCTACCTGCATTCCCGAATGTTCATAAATGTTGCTTAATGTCAATAACATGAAATAAAATTCCCATCACCAATAGAGACGCCTGTTTTCCAAAGCCATGCTGTGTCCAGCCTGTGTTCAATCCAAGTTGGATGACACACATTGACCCTTTCTAATTGACAACAGGAGTGAGTTTAACCTGTGTCTGAAATTGGTATAAATAACCTGTGTCTCACATATGTTTTGGTTCCAAAACCCATCTATTTTCCAGGCGGGTCTTGGCAGGATGTTGAGACACTCGTGCTAATGGAACTGTCTCATTTTGATGCATGTGCTAATGTATTTCTGAATCATTACTTTCCTCCATTGTGCAGTACATTTTACAACTTCTTGAAAGCATGTTAAATTAGTAAACAGGTAAACAAAGTACCCGTCCAAGTCTATCTTTCCATCATCTCATCGGAAATTTTATTTCTGGTGCTCATCAAGTACTGCTTTTCCACACTCATACTCCTTCTCTAGAAAACATCTCCTTCCACGAATGAGGAGGCCATTTCTGTGGGAGGAGCTTAGGACAATGGAATACATTTCCATTTGAAAAGATGGGGACAGAGAAGGAGCAGGAGGAGGTTCAGAGTGCTGTGCTCTTCATCTGCGTTACCATGGGGATCAATTATACTGCCCTCTCCAGGTCCCTAATTGGCTAAAGAGGGTTCCATTTGGCCCCTTAGAGTCCCACTCACGGGTTCTATCTGTCGCATGTTCCATCTAGGCACTTCACTGTCCTATTCACATGAAAAACAGAGATCTTGGATGCATTGATTAAAAAAACTTTGAGTACAACTTTATTCTTTTTGTCATCCACTGATACACTGTACTGTGTCTCCGCCCGTGTAATGGATATAAAAATGTATGTGTTGAAAATGCACTTGGAATAACATGCATTTGAAATAACATTTCATAATGTTTCTTTAGTTCTCCAAGTTTAATTATCAGTTGATGTAATCCATTGCTTTGCTTTAGAGACGTGTTTTGATTCATCTGCACTTTTGGGTTTTTCCTGTGGGGAAAGCGTGTTGCTCGTGGCTCGTTCATTACACTTTGGACTTGAAGCCAGCAACATCATGTCCGCTTCATTTGTTTGTATTTCTCCCCTTACAGGTAAGAATAATGGTTGTATGTTTAACTGTGTACATGTGTTTTTTTATGTTACAAGGAACATTCTGATGGTAAAAATAATTAAATAAGTAAAATAATTTAACGAGTGAATTTAGTTATCTTAAACATCAGCTCGCTACCTTGCATCATGTAGGCAGAGCGTGCCCAGCGCCGTTCAGTAAGAGAGAGGGTTTTGACAGTATTCATTTTGTATGGTTAAAATAGCAAGGAAAATGTCAGTTTAAGGAAAGATAGTGTTTGTTAAATGTATAGCTGCATAACCACTATATAGGTGACAGAGTTAAAGCAAGAGTGAAGTGTATTCAAGTCTGCTTCATTTCTTTGTATTTCTCCCCTTACAGGGGTGTAACACCAGCGTCTTTGAAAGCACTTTACAGCCCACATTGAAAATGAACTTGTTACCAAAAAAGTTATCAACTAAATTACAAAAATTTCCCCAAACAACTGAGCACACAGAAAGTACAACACGTTGCAAAAAGTCAATCAAGAAATTTTATGAGGCACAGGTCAGCTGCACAAAAGGCATTGAGATAAAATGTTTGATGATACAATCATTCCTTCTTTTTATCCCCTTTTTTTATTTACAACCCCCACGCACCCATTGCTTTTCAAATTATATTCACACACAAAGGTTATTTCACCAAATCCGCTCACATAGCCCTTTCCCTTATCAAGATGAACTGCTGATGTGCCTCAGTGCAGAAGACAAATGTGCAAAGTCAGACAGCACTCTGCCCGTCTCCAAAAGAATGCCCTCAGTCAGACGAATGTGCTTATCTCTGATGTATTCTCACCGAGTTCAGTGCTGACAAAGAAGTGCAACTTTAAACTGGAGTTTTGCTTGACACGTGTCAAAACATTACGGAGAAACAGTGCAACTGTTGACATTGCCGTGTTGGAAGACCTTTCATCATGTTTACACCAGAGGGAAGGAAAATTATTGTCACTGTCTTTTAATTTTACTCTGAGTGTTTTCTCTATTTTGCCTTTTCTTGTCTTTCAGGGTAATATCTGCAACCTTCTCTATGCAATCAGCCAGTGGTTGGTGTTTGTCACTTCTCTCTGTATAATAACATACTCCATGGTAAACGCACACACACACACACAGACAATATCAGATCAGCCCACATGTCCTACAATGTAGATGATTCACTGATTATTAGTGGATCTAGTTACCTTTCCTCTGTGTATGCTTGGTACCATCTTCTCTCTTTCCTTCTCATTATCTCTTATTTGATTTTCTTATCAAATATTTAATTATTGGATGGATTGCCATGAAATTGACATTGACATTCATTGTGCCCAGAGTATGAATCCTACTGACTTTGTGGATCTTCTCTTCTTTTCCTCTAGCACCACCATGAGGTTGACATTTGACATTCATGTTCCCCACATGATGAATTGTAATAATTCTGATGATCCCCTGACCTCTAGGCCATCATCAGGTCAAATTAATTTTTTTTCGTTTTCTTCAATTAATGACCAAATACTTGCAAAACTAACAACATTCCCTTTATCCTCAGCTGTTTAGTGCTAATCATCAGCATGTTAGCATTTTCCTTTTGAGTATGTTAGCATGCTGACGTTATGATTTAGCTCAAAGCACCACTGTGCCTAAGTATAGTCTCACAGGGCTGCTAGCATGGCTGTAGACTCTTATATGTGTATGTGTATGTTTCCAAATGACACAAGACTTTATGGTAAAAGCAAGACTATTAACTGGTGGTTGGTCAAAAGCAGTGGATCTAAAACGACCTATTCTTAAACATCGACTTCACACAGGATAAAGAGAAGAACCTGCTCTTTGATCATGTCTGACAGCTTTTATGTGAATCATTACTTAGTTTACTTACTGAAAACCTTCAAAATGCCCCGGGCCATCATTGGCTGTATAGGCTGGACCAAAACATAGCCAACATATACAGCAATCATGTAGAATCCATCAGGTCAAAACCATACCAATTGCCAATAGAACTGCACTCTAAAGTGCCATTAAGCTAAGGTTTAAACACACACAACTGTTTTCAAGCATCCTCAAAACACAGTGATGAGAAGACTTTAAAAAAGTAAATCAATTTGTTGGATGGACCTGCCACAGGTCCCATTTCCCTTCCCAATCAATGGGGGGTTTCCCTAAAAATGAATAATGTGGGCAAAGTATTTGACATTCATACCAAGAGAACATCTAAAACAAAAATGAAGAAGAAAAATGCAGAAAATGTCTCATATACTCAGAACAATTTTGTGAGAGCACTCCAGCAAAATAACCCCCACCCCTCCGCCGCTGCCATTCTCTCTCTTTCTCTCTCTCTTTTTGTGGTGCACTCAAACCTTAAAGTTGTGGATTCAGAAGCTTGACACGTACGACAGGTGCAGGTTTGAAATGTTTTCGGAAAACACACATTATACACAGAATACTTTGAATATAGTCTAGCATAAACTGATCACTCATATGCTAAAAATGATGTTCCAGACAGAGGAGTCTCCTCCGGCACTGAAGCAGTCTGATCTGCCTATCTAACTACCAGACACTGTGACCTGAATACAACAACAGGAAAACTGTCAGCACTGTCTTCTTTTCTGGGCTCATTTGCTAGTTTAAAAGATGCATATGCCCTAAAGGAAAAAAAAAGAGAGATTGTGATAGGTTCAGTTAGACACAATCTGACAAGTACAATTGACCTTGGTGTAATGGCTCTGTTCAGAGCAGGTTTCCTGCTCAGTCAAAAAGTTGTGTCATGGTGGACAGGACAAAAAAGGTGGAGTGTTTCTTTTTGCAGTGCATGGACAGCCCCAGCCAGGATAAAAGAAATCAGCAAACATAGTCTCAACTGAGCAACAATGATGCATTCACAAATCAGAATCATACTTTACAAAGGACTATAGAAAATAGTCTATAGTGGAGAATTTTGTTGCTGTAATAATTAAACACTGTTAAATAATCTAACATGCCCATAACAGGGCAACAGGTAAACTGAAATTAGCATCTTGCTATGGAAACAAGATGCGTGTTCCACTTTTTATTACCCCTCACAAGAAAGCGCTCCAGGCAGTGCTTTTCTGTACAAAGCATGCTACATATGATGAAAGCATTACTGATAAAGAATCCATAAAATATAGATTCTTCTCAAGTGGTGAGAGATTAACAGAACTACAGACCAATCAAATGGCACAGCACTTATGTGCACATGTGCACATGTGCATCCATGTGTAGAAGACATAGAACAGCTGAATATAGTTGAATAGAATGGAATACAACTGACTAAATCCTTGTTTTCTAACATAAATACAAACTCTGTTATTTGACATGAAGAAAACACTCTTACCTGTTATACAAGTAGGGCTTAAAGTTCTCAGGTGTATGAATCGGAGACTTAACACAGTTCCATCTTTTCTGTGTCTGATCCTGACTTCAAAAAAATACAATATGGGTTAGGCACAAGGTTGCATTTAATAGCTTTTATTCTTAAAGAGAAAATCAAAACAGTATTTAACAAGAATGAAAATGTGACATGGTTTATTTGCCTATTAGCCTCTGCAATCCTTTTTCAGTGCATTACTTCTACCAAGCTTCAATAAAAGACATCTTTGAAGTGCACTTATGGAAATTCTTCATCATAAACTCAGCTATGGGCAATAATTCACACAAATTCACTTCAAATGCTTTCAGCCAATGGAGTAATGAAAGGTATTTTGCAAACAATTGGACCCTTTCCTCCTACTGTGCACTGAAGGGGAAAGGAGCAGTGACTGAGTGAGCTGTGACATTGTGCTAGCATCAGCAGGCTCTCGTGGAACTGGGCTCCCTGGCACACTAGAGTTAGCCAGGATTAATGAAGATGCCAAAGTCACTCTTTGGCTTCTGGCTCTAATGGCACGACACACAACGCAAATGTAGTCGACACAAGATGCCATATGGCATCATTGCCACTGACACACCGTGAGCTTTTGGGCTGAAACCCTGGCACAGGCGAGAGAAAAAAACACGCATTACACATTTACTCGCACGTACATTTGTGCACACACACACAGGATTGTTAAAATCACATCTGAGTGCAATCCCGGCTAATTTAGACCAGCCCTTTAGCAGGAAATCCTCTGGTGCCCAAGAATGAGTGATATACAGATCCACCCACAAAGGCCTATCTATCTCCCATGTCATTGGCATTCTAAATCTCTCAGTCATGCCTGCATCCATAATGGCCCAATTACTGCCGATGGGGATCCCACTCCCTATCTGACAATTACATCTGTTAGAGTTTGAGAGCGTTAATGCCTAAAAAATATCAATTAAGGTGATTGATCAGGATGTTAATATCCTATTAAACAGCAGTCTGGGGCTGCAGAGCATTTGTGTTGATTGGGCTGAAATGAGAGAGACTCTCCAGGATGAAGTGACTGTAGCTTAGTGGGCCAGTTAGATTGCAGATCTAATGAACACAGAGATGGCCCAGAGTTGTATTTTATTGCCAGATAAACCTGGACAAGAACAACTTTGGGTAATTGCTACTGAAAGGCAGTTCATGGAGCTATAAAAAGCACGGACAACTTTCTAGATGACTGAGCCAGAAACAGACAGGTACTGATGTCGTTTTACAAAGAGCAGGGGGACGAGGGCTTTGAAAAAATGACACTGTAAACATTATATTATACACTAGAGTACTTGTCAAAGGATCCTTCACTGTAACTGACTTGAATCAACATTTATTTTTCATTAATCCCACTGGCAGTCCTAGCTGAGGTTCAGTATGGCGTGCTGATTCTCATTTACACATACATTGACTGGGTAAACACTGTCTTCTTTGTTGAAGTGGTAAATTTGTTTCAACAATGTCTTATCTCAAAGTGATGGTATTTTCTTTTTCTAGACATTTGCCATTTTAGCACAATGTTTAAAGAGCTCTACCGGTGTAGTCTGATATTTAAGTTATAAGCGGTGCAAGCCGGGAATTTTATTTCTCCATTCAGCCCAATTCAGCATATGAAGAGGATATCTGCTATTTAAGCACTCAGAGATGATTGGACATATTTTCAATTGCAACATAGCTCCTTTCTACCCGACTGATTGTTTGAAAACATAAAGGATCTCCTTGCATTGTTAAAGCACACAGTGAAGCCATGAATAGGGGGCAATTAAATTCTAAAGTGTAATTTCATACATTTGCAGTGTGTTACAAAATGTTTCCTCTTTTTATCGTCTTGTCGATGATCACCAGAGTGCAGCACTCATCCCTCCCTCTGTCTTCCCTCCACCCTTTCCCCTCCTCCACAGCTTCCATTTTTGAAAGGCTTCTAGCCGTTCCATTCTTCCCCTGGCACGGCATCACACACTCATTTCATTTCTCATTTACAGACTGATAATCAGAATGTCATTACAGTGTCCACACTGGGCCGCTGGAGGGGTAATTGAGCAGCATAAAAGGCATTTGAAAGAGGGATGAATAATATAAGTGGAGAGGGGGGTGAGTGGCGAGCTGGACCCCGGCCTGCTCTCTCAGGTGTCTGGCTGCTATCGGGTGGCATCCGCCTTGGCATTACGGTTAACCATGTCTGCGTCAACCTCATTTTTCACCTCTAGCACATTAGAGTCTGAACAGGCATCAACACCCATCTGAAAGGGAGAAAATCAATAGGAGTTTTAGAAGGTCAAAGTCAAGCATCAACAATCACTTTACACCATGCAAGCCCCTGTAGATTTAGATGCTAAAATGGAGGGTGATTTTGTCCTTGATTTGGGTGTTTTTGTGACTCAGGGTGAGTCCTCCTGGTTGAATCTACACACAGAGCACATCCACCCAGGTACAGGTTAAGCCCATGTCTCACTGGGATGCTACAAAGAGTGTATTTCTCATAAAGACTCTGTCTGAGCGGTCTTTATTTCTCCCTCTCAAACTGGTTGATTAATTAATCACTGGATGGCTTTGAACTGTTGTTTTCCATGTTATGTCGTAAACAACAGCTCAGTTTATCACAGCCCTTAAAATACCAAAATTGAGCATGACTCCTTTAGTTGCAGTGACACAGATAACAACAGTTGCATCTGTATTACAATCTAATGGTATTTGTTTTGTTGCTTACCCCTCCCTGCTCCCATCCGCCCTGACTATGGTGTGGCAGCTTGGCACAGTGCCAGCCCGTTTGGCCTTGGTGGTACATTTCCATCTCATTCATCACATAAAGACAGATAATCAGAAAGTCATTACAGTGGCTTGACACCAGTGCTTGCCCCAGGAAGACAGAGTAATTGAGCACCACAGAAGGGAAGAGAGCAGACAGAGCCAAGGCCATGCGGTAATGAATGTGAGATGTCGACATAAGAGAAGGGGATCTCGACGCACAGAGACATGGACGGACAGAAAGTGAGACTGACAACCGTGGAGGTAGGAAGACTGACACATGTGAGTAGGTGGACAAAGAAAACACTGAGGAAAAAAGTCAGAGAGGTAGACAGACAAAGACGGGCATGAATTTCAGGTAATTTGATCAATACACACACTGTCAGGGAGAAGAAACCACAAGACAGTTAGATTTGGCTGGTCCTCTGACTGGTACCAAATACCAAAACTGGTGTTTTGGTATTTGTATGTTGTTGTGCTTCTGAGAAAAGCTACAATTTTGTGTGTAAATCAGTTTCTATCTAAATAATGACACAGATATTGGATCCATTAATGCAGTTAAGATGTTTTTCATCCGCTAACAGTGCCAAACTACTGTCAGCACTGAACATCTTATGCAGAAATTAGTTTTTCAAAAAACAACACTGAGGAAACAACACTGAGTTTTGTAATTAATTTGATACATATCACAGCCAAAACAACTTGGTAGCCAAACTCTGATCTTTTTATTTTAGAGCTTTACAGAAACATCAAATTAAATAGCAAAAATGAACAACAACACTGCATATTAAAATCCACAATCTTTAGGTATAATAACATTCAGTAGCGGTCGGGCAGCAACACTGCTAACCCTCACAACACACACTCTGCTATAGTGCATTGAAAATTAAATTTAACTTCACAGGAAAGCATTAACCACAGCACATAACAGATCCAAAGAGCCATTATGCACAAATGACCAACACTGACTAAACAGTTAAACAAAAAGATACATTATGTAAAGCCTAGCAATATAATTAGCCTACCACCTTACGCAAATGCAACATGACTTATGGTGGCACTGCATTCTAGTCCTTGCTCTTTTATTAGTAAACCAAAACATGATGTTTTCTTGATATTCAAAATAGCTGGATATGTATCCCCTATTAAAATCCATTATAGCTGCATTATAAATCATCATATTGTCTCAGTTTTGCTAGGTACATAGAAATAAGACACTAATGGACACAGGTCTGAAAGGAAGATCTTCACTTTTGAAACAGTGTTTTAGGGTGCCTATAAAGTTACAATGGCTCTCAGTTACAGTTCCTGGACATGTAGCTGCTGACACCAAATCAGTAGGTGATTTACGCCTGCAACACGAGGTGACTACAATGAATATGCTTGTAGAATGGAAAACCAGTAAAAGTATAATCCCTAAGGACCAGGATTGAGAACAGCTGCTCTGTCAGACCCCGTTTGTTATGTCAGACTCTACAAACTGGTGGTTGGTTTATTGCTGCCAGTAGGTGCCAGGACAGCTCTTCGCCGAGGATAATCTCATTTTCTAGGTTGGTGAGTTTCCAAGATCTTTTAAAAGTTACTTGTTTTTGAAATTTCCCAGCCTCCTCTTGCAGTAGGAGATTATACTACAAGCAATTTCTCACAGTTACGGTTTATGTGTGCTGTAGGCAGAAGAGAGTTTTGACTCCATTCACCAATCATCAATAACTCAGCTAGGAAATGTCTGTTGACCAGAGCTTTCTTTATGTGTTTTGTGGTTAGACTTCCTGATCTTTCTGAAAAACTCAACGCTTTCAGTGAGGTCTGTGTAGCAAGGTTTGCCACTCAGGGTTCCACTGATGGGTGAACACAGACCCACACACTTCTTTGACCGGACACACCACTTTATTTACACTATTCACACTGATATTTACACACGCTGCTGGCTTCCCTCTCTCACTGCCCGGCGACTTTGGGACATCCAGCTGTCTCTTTCCGTCATTCACGATTCCACTTGGGTTCTTCGCCTGTTCCCGGTGGCGCTTCTCATGTGTCCGGCTCTCGCCCCTCTTCTCCACTAAATACAGAGATCCTTGATTATTAAACTCTTCCCACCTGTGTCACTTAGGATGCTGGCGCTGACTCTCTGAGCCACCCTCCCACGCTCTCCTCTGCAGCTGAGCTCAATCAACCACACTCCGCCACCACAGTCTGTTTCTGAAGGGGTATCTAGGTTGCCATGCAAAGCAACAGGGTTATCAGCAAGAGAAATGTTGTTTTCTGTTGTCTTCACCCCTTTCTCAAATGCCTGAGTCACAAAGTATCTCCACTCCACCTAAAGCACATCTCCACTGGAGAAACAAGGTCTGATCACACTGTGGAGTTTTGTAAGAATTGCTTGTCAATGTTTTGGGACAGACAATTATTGTCTAGACTGCCAAATTTATAAGAGCAGTCTCATTAATGCCATGTGGGATTGCAAAAAAAAGAGCTTTTTTTTTGTCAAGGATTAATTGTGTGCAATGTGCTACAGAGTTGCAAAGTGGGAGGAGCTATTTCGGGCGTCCCTGGTTCCCATTGCCATTAATTTTTCCCATAGACAATGTTATGTGACTCACAGTTGGAGCACTTCTATGGCTTGGGTAAGCAGGAAACTCTCCTGGTTATATCTTCGATACAAACATCTACATTAGAAAATATCTGGTTGTTTGATAAACATCAACTTCCAAAGTGCATTTGGGCTTAAAGTTCTCTCATGTGTGCCGCTAAAGACGGGCAGAAGCTAAAAATTAAGGGTGTCGAGAAAACTGAAAACACAATCTGTGGCATAAATAAATTAACTTTTGAATTTTGGCACAATTTTGGATGAATTCAGCAATTATCGGCTGAATTCACTACTGCTCTGATTTGCACCTCTGACTGGCTTCTGTAGTGGCTGAGGCTCAAATGACGGACAAAACATGATTTCTCAGAAAAATAATGGAAATAATTAAAACTGGTGGTCATAGCATAAACCTATGTTAAGTAACATTAATGATATTGTTGAAAATTCTTCGCCACTCTAAGACATTAGCTTCAATTAGTCCATTGGTGATTTTATAGTGACAAATATATATATAGATTTTTTTTTTTACAATTTTAGTAGATGTTGTTTTTGGAAAGTCATGCATTACCTTTGTAACAATCAGTATTAACATTCAATATATTCTCTGTAGTCACCTGGACCTGGATCACAAATATAATATAGAAATCCTTGCACTTGCACATAATAAATGCAGACTCTTGTAAATGTAGCGTAGTGCACTGATGTACACATTACTGTAAATGCTTTTAAGTCTGGCAGATAAGAATCAACACTGAGCAAAACAGTCCCTCTGCTTATCTATGTTATGGCTTAATTGAGATATCATGTGCCGAGGCAGCTGTGGAACATCACCTGCCAGGTTTTGACCCTGGTCTGGAGCTCAGCTGTGTCCAACCAAGACACACTGTGATTGGCTATGGAGTGTATGGTTTCTCCAAGGGCACCTGCAGACCATAGTAAGTCTATTATAGTGAGGGCAAATTCAAAGGCAAGATTCAATACTCCCTGCTCACATCTTTTACTTTGCCAAATATTTTCTACAATACCGATCTGACCATTACTTACTGTAGTCGTACAAAGTTGCCGACACTTTTCACTACTACTGGCAAAGCCCTACTGGACTGGACTGGTGGTTCAAAAAAACTGTATATAGCCCTCATTTATGGCCTTCGTGTTGAGACTATCGAGCCCGTGTACTGGAAACCTGACTCGCTGGTGATACAGGATACAGCGAACAGAGCTAATGTTGGGGCATCCCTTAAATACTTACTGTATGTGTACTGTGCTCAGATGATACAGTACTGCTGAGCCAGTTTACTGGAAGCTCAGCTTCTCTTATGGTGATACTGAACAAAGCAGATACAGCTTTTTGCAGGACTTCCTGTTTTGTTTAATGAATCGGGACACTTAATGCTCATCTACTCATTTCTACAAGAATGCTTTTGACGCATGCCACACATGGACCCAAGGATCAACAAAAGAAAAGGGCCCATTATCAAGAACTTCAAGGGTTAGTGGAGAAAATCTCTAAAAGCCAACTCAAAGGCAATTCTCCAGGCAACCATCAAGTATGACATATATCAAGTTAATGAGTTATCCCCACTGCTGTTTTGCGTGAGTCAGATCATCAGAAAGCACAGATGTGAAGACAATGGCATTTCTTTCTGAGGGCGGAACTGTGGGTGGATGGTAGTGATTGGGAGGACAATTACCAGAGGAAGAGTCAAACTATCAGAGGGCCACGTAGAACAGCTGCAAGCAAGTGGGGGTCCCACAGTTGCTCAGGAGCCATGATAACTTGAGAGATATTAACATCCATGTATCTTGACAGAGTAAGCCAGGTACTCAAGCTCAACCTGAAATAACAAGATCCAAGCCAGCAACACATGCACCCTTCAAATCATCAGATACCCAGCTGATGAATTAAGCTGCCAAGAGAGGACACAGAAGCTGCTGACATCAAGAAAGTTGTCGTGTTGAAGTGAGGATTCCGACTAAAGTCAAGCAAACATAAAGCATCAGTTTAGTGAGTTTCACTCATGGTCCTCAATGAAACAAAAGTATTGAGAATTACATCCGTAAAGTATTTACCAAAAATAAACTGCCAAGAGAATATCTCACAGCAGCAGATGCAGGTGTAGATGAAGAGTAAGTAGAAGCAGTGCCATTGGAAGATGATTCCTACACAAGATGTACCACCGTCAGATAAAAGAGGTGACTGACATCAGAAAATACAGCCAGTGGCTAGAAAAGGCTGGACTGACGAATAACACCCGGGAAAGCGGGATCAACTGTAGGATCTATAGAGCAGTGAAGATGTCTCCCAGACAGTTTGGGACAAAAAAGCAGGATGCAATAAGCAGGTAGGAAAGGCATACACTGAGCTGCCACGCCAAGTTATGAGCTCTTACGAGTTCAGAAGAGGGGCATCAGAAAGGATGCTTAAGAATGACCTGATCCTGCGTGATTTCCAGATCCAGACCCTGTGGTAATGCACTGAGAACAGAAAACAGCAGTGGTGATAATTTGGACTACTCAGGGCTGTGACACCAAAGCTCAGTGAGTGGCTCCAACAGGTTCAAAGAAACACCATCCAAGATCTCTGTCCACAAAAGTGCAGTTATAGGAGCTGTTATAGTCAAGTTTCCATCACACCCACATTAAAGCCTTGTTTTTATCACACCCACTTTAGCTATATTTTCCCCTTTTCTCAGCTCATTAACACTGGTCGAGGTGTGAGTATGTGTGAGTCCTTTCATAAGCAGAGGTGGGTAGGTCTGCTAAAAACTTGATTGAAATAAAAACTCAAGGAAAAAAGTTAGCACTTCTTCTTTATCAAACGATTTTCCCTAAATTGTTATTTTCATCAAATAGAAAAGCCAGTTGAATTCAGGTTGCTTTGCTGCACACTACATTTCGCTTTGGTGTGGCATTTTGTCGATTTGTTAGCGGAGCCCATTGCCCCTTTGTCATGTGGTTTCATCTCGTCCCTAAATCTCACCTCAGGATTTAAGCACAGAGTGGACACATGAGGACAAAATACACGCACAGGCTTGTGCACACATACTGTATACACAAACACATATGACACTACCAGATTAGACCACAAGTTGTTATTTTCCACCAGGGATGGCAGTTAAGATTTGGATCAGTTGAACAAAACACAACAAAAACAACCTCAAAATGACATTTCCGTGGAAAATAAAAGAGGCATTTACTATACGTGTGAGAGAGTGTGTGTCTGCACATAGGTATATGTATAAAGAATACAACACAGAGTCAGCTCTATGAAAGATACAGACAAATAATAATCATACAGATAACTGCTTTTGTAGGGTTGGAGTGATGATGAAAAGACTCTTAAAGAGTCTTCTGATCGACACACAGACCCTGACTGGCTTATTGCAATTCACAGCTGAGACCCAGTATTGAAATAACATGTATTGAGCGTCCTTCCATGTGTATTTTTTACTCTCAGAGTTCAAGACAAGTCTTGCAAGATGCATATTTTGCATGCATGCATTCAAGAGAATGTATGCATTTATGTGTAATTATGTGGACATATATCATGCACCTCAAGCATGTGTGCAGAGATACACTCGGGATGCCATGCATGTTTGAAGCTGAAAGTTTCAGTGGGATTCTTCACAACCACTTGTTTGAAAATTAAAATGGTTGTATTTTCTCAAAATGCCCCCCCGTTGATTTCATGGAGAAGAGAAATGTTTCAGCAGACCCCCTCCTGTTTTAGTTACAGCCCCTTCACTATATGCACTCTTTTCAAGCATTTCCAGGGAAATCACAGAACAACACAGACAGCTGCCTGACTCTCACTCATGTATGGTATGTGAGAATATTTCTGTGTTCTGGTGTGTGACAAGTGTGTAAAATTTTGTGACAATGTTTGATGCTGTCTCTTGCTCTGTGTCTGTGTGTGTATTTGTGAAGGAGAGTGTGTGTGTCTGTTACACTGAACAAACAAAGTTTTATGAAGCTCAGCTCAACAAAGACTCTCACTCTCTCAACAAACCTGTTTGACACCAGTTTGAAGTTCTGCCTGTTGCTTTGCCATACTTTGCCTACTGTTGGAAAAAATACTAAGTTACAGCAGCATCAAGAAAGTAGGAAGCAATGGCTCTATGAATGCAATATAATAAAGCACGGTGTCTTTATTGTCAGGTGTGGAGAAATACAGGTTGTAAAATACTGCACAGTCTTAGTCAATTGTGCATTTACAGGAGATAACTACAATGCAAACACTCAATATGTACTGTAACACCTGCACAATTAGAAGTTTTGTAAAAGCTATTTTGCTCGTGTTCATAACAAATCACAATGGGTTACTATGGTTGACTCTGTTTCACTGTCTCTTTGACTCAGGATCTAGCTAGTTTCCACCTGTGTGCCCATAGCAAGCCCACTCACCCAGTGTGACTGTGCCACACAGTAGCTAAGAGTATTTCTCAATACATTGATACGTCCTATTGCACAGTCCACCACCTGACATGTTGTCCCGTTAGCGGACATTTAAATCAGAATTTCAGAATTCTTACTTTTCTTTCATTTCTATATTCTAGCGAACTTGTACTATACTGTATATAGACTAAGATATAGTCTATATACAGTATAGTCTAATTACTTGCTTCTGGACAACTTTTGCTTCAACTGCGTGTCAAGACAAAGACCACAAATCATACAGTGTAACGGAGATCATAGCAACTTTACAAATCTAAAGGTGTTTTACCACAATCATCCAAAAAATAACCTGCCAAATAAGCCTTGATGGCTGCATTCAAACAACTGTCAGTCAGTCATTAATGGACATTCACTGTTCTAAACCTTTCCGCTCTGTGCTTTGGCAAAAACAATGGGCACCTGGATTCATTTTGCACAAAAGTGGCTGCAGTAACTGGGAAAATCATCTTCTGAATAAATGGCCTGCAGCTGCCACCATTTTCCCTTTCCAACATAACCTGTAGTAAACCAAAGAAAAAAAAATATTAGGCACACTTTACACAATCGTCTTTCTGACATATTGGGATGAGCTATGAGTTCCTCTTTCACAAATAACATCTTGACTTTCACCAGACAACTTATACAATGAGGCAATGACTTTTGCTTACAATTGCACATAGGCCCCATACTGTAGGCTACTGGGCTAAATCTAATCAAATCCAAATCTCTTGACAACTCTCTTTAATGGTAAATTAACTTTTAAAAATCCCAACAAATATTCTGTGCTACCTAGTCACTACTGAACACTCATGATAATTTCAGGGTAGGGACACCCAGGATGCAACAACATATATTGTACCTAAACCCTATTAATTCCAGAAGGGGTCACACTCATAGTATTGCAGATTGTTTCAGTCACTTTTCACTATGTCAAAAGCTATGCACAGAACTACTAATACAGCATACCTCTAATATGGGCTTTCTTTCTTATTTGTCAGCTTGACACAGCTTTACAATGTCTTTAACTTTTTAGCTACAACATAAGTTGTAAAGACACTGTCTAGAAATTGCATCTGTCAATTATTAGACACAACGTCTAGATATTGCTTCTGTCAGCAAGTCGGTGGGGCTCCATATCCTGTCCAATACACAAGCAAGCATACGCATCTTTTAATAACTTGAGCATCCTAAATGCAACTAACCCACAAACTAAACACACTGCTTAAACAAAGATAACTTATTCAAAATAATTAAAGAGTTAAGCTGCATGAGATATCACCAGCAATTAGAAAGTTACTTAGTAGGCTCACTGGAATGGCTGGAAACTACTTTTGTTCATGACAAATTGTAAATTTGGTGTGTGGTGGAAAGGAATATACATGTTGTCCCACCCAAAATATAGCCATAACCCCAACATCCAGCTTGCATCCAGGTGCTGCCTACAGTAAGGCAAATATGTTTGCCCAATCAGAAGCAGTTGCTAGGCAGAAGAGAATCATCAGACCGATTGTCTCTTTGGCTTGCTATTACTACAAAATGGTAACCTGGAACTCTGGAGTGCTGAAACTCATGTCTGCACAACAAATTTACCCTTGGGTACTAATAAAGAAACCTTGAACCTTGAAATTTAGACTGAACAACCGTTTCATTCCATCCAATTCAACATTATTTATCCTGACATTGCCTTCCTTCAGTCACTAGTGACTAGTGGCGTATCCAGCTGTTCTGACATCATTTTCAGTCAAGACACTGCTTTTAAGATACAATCAACAACAAGGTGAATGCAATACCTATTCCTAACATTTTACTACTCATTCAATGGTAGGTCTACTTTGCTCTATGTGCAACACACAATATGCCCTCTGACTGGGCTGCCAGGAGTAATTTCTTGTCAAGCTTTTCCACCATCTCCTTGTGTATATGCAGAGGGATAGGTTTCCTACTCCCTAATCAGGTCACAGTCACAGTGTCAGTTTTCCCATTCACTGTGGTGGAGTCCAGGAAGCTGGAGATCACTGCATGGGATCCAGCTATTTTGCCTTTTCAAACACCCATACCTGGGGAAATGATGATGGCCTCTCTACTGAAGTTCATTTGTAGGCTTCTTTAAGGATGTAATGATCCAGGGCGAAGGGCAAGATGTATGGCAAAGTAGTCAGCAGACTTTATGACCACTGAAATCCTGTGTCAACCATACAAGGAGCAGAACAAAACCCCTCCATGACCCTGCCGAACAGCATCTTGTCGTCCTTATTGTCTGAGAGGTGAGAGGCAGCAGTTCCAGTGGAGGGGCAGAGGAGAACGGCTCTAGACAGCCATTGCCACACTCAGGGCTCGGCAGTCAGGAAAGTCCAGCAGGTCCTGAATGCTGGCAGCAAGACATTCAGCAATAAGACATGTGAAGCAACCAAGCCTGGATAGGAAGGGTTGAGCCAAACAGAATATTTAGATGAAAACATCTATACTGTAGTTTACTGGTTGTTATTATGTGTGTTGTTAAAGAAAAGTGGACAGGGTTTGGGTCAGAGCTGCTTTTCAGGGTAAGCCCTCATACCCTCAGACCAGTACAATCAAACTGTCTGTGGACATACAGTACATTCAAAAAGTAGTTAAGCCTATGGAGCTGGCCCAGGTGTGCTTGGAAAGAAGAAGTTTGTGCTGTCTGACAACTTCTAAAGGCAAAAGTGTTTATACCTGCAAAAATACTGTTTATACCTGTTCCAAAAAGGTGTTATACCTTTTCCTAATGGCCACACTTGAAGGCAAGGCAGAAAGTCTGCCATCATTCAGAGGGAAAAGATGTAATAAATTGTACAAATGGGGATAATGGTGCACTTTTGGACAGTTTCTCTTCAGAGGCATCCAAGGGGTTGCACTAAGTTTTCCACATAAATAGTGATGGAAGTAGTTGTGTGAAGACTGAAAAAGACAGCTTGAGAGAGAAGTTCAAATCCAGTATAATTTCTTACTCCACACCTGCCCAAGGAAGTGGGCATGCTTGTCAAATCTGTGGGTTTTGGAAAGTGACAGAAATTATAATTTGGAGGAAATGGGTTTGAGATGCTGTTTGACCACCTGAGAAGCACTTTGTTTGAAGCATACTGAGGGCATCATTTTCCTCCTTACTGCAGATATGTTGTGTTTTCTGAAATAAGCACGGCCCATGTCTGTTGTCTCAGGCCTTTACATTCTTACTAACAAAATGATTCTTAATTTTCACCTCTGTTTCAGTGAATCAAAGATCTAACTTGTATGTTCTAATATTTTATATGGCCAGTTACCCTATAGCCACACTATTGATTGATATCTTCAATCAATAATATATAATACTATGTCATATAATACTATACTATAATAAGTATAGTCTGCCTTATTGTTTTTAAGTTGTATGATACTATGGTTTCACCTGCTCTAGATCTCACATGCCTCTGCTGATGCAGTTGTAGTTCGTGTAAGAGAAAGAGACTTAGATAAAAGAGAGAGAAATAAAGACAGAAAGAGAAAGTATGTGTAAGACAAAGAGAATAAGATCGAGAGATAGAGGGAGAGAGAGGTGTAATGGCAAAGCTGTCTCTCAGCTCTCGGGCTGGGTCATGTAAGTCTGATCTCATTATCCAGCACTTAGTCCTAGAACAAACAGCCAGTGGCCTCCTTCCTTCCCTCCATCGCTCCATCTCTCTCTCCCTCCATCCCTTCCTAACGACTAGCACTGCTCATGTCCTAACAACTCGCTTGGCTCACTTACTGTCTAATGACTGCCACTCCTTATAGCCTGTGCTTCAAATCCCATTTATCTCCACTATCGGAGGCTCACATTCAGACCATTCTGTTTCTAATGCCCTGGGAGAGCACAGAGTAGAGAGAGAGAGTGAGGGTGGGAGGGTTGGGTGAATAAGTGGGAGGGTTGGACAAGGAAGGTATCGGGATAGGAGAGAGAGAACTTCCTTCTGACATAACTCACAGTGGTAATGCAGCTTTTAGGTGTTTCCATCAATCTCAACCTCAAAATAGTCATGTGCTCGTTTCCTCCCTTTCCTTTCTCACTTCATTTCATGCCAATCCTCAAGTGGCAGGATGTGTTTTGTGGATGATGATCTCCTCCCTCCTTCACTTTGATGTCATCCACTTTCATCCTCTTCCTTCCCTCTGTCCCCCTTTCCTCTCTGTCTTTGTCCTGGGTGTTAATGTGTTAGATGGAGGTCTTTCACCCAGCAAGCACCATTACTGTAATTTCCTCTGTAATATGAATGACGGCAATCCATTATTTATCTCAGACTTGCTTATTACACCCCAGCCCATTGCATACCCTCCCAGACAAGGCTCTCACAGCCACTCCAGACATTACTTTATTAAGAGGGCGAGGCTGCAGTGGTCATGAACAATTCTGTAATCAGGTGTAGTACATGCAATGGCTAAGTTCATCATCAGAGACAAAAGCAGTCCAGGTTCTGCTGCCTAGAAGTAAATTACAATCTTCCCTGCTTCAACAAGTCCACACAGAAATCGTTATCACCCAGTGATGATATGAGCTAGCTGTCTCTTTATATCATTTAACATTTGGTAGGAACCGTCATGCTGTTTGTATTCCACTTGGAAAATGGAAACTAGCTAGCTAGCTAGTAAGGCTAACTTGGCTAGTAAGCCTAGCTAACATTATAATTGGTTCTCCCTACACATTACTTTTCATTCATGTTATTTCAACACTTGTTGAGTCATCTGCAACCTCTGTACACTCAGTGCTGTGTTTGTCCAGCATTATAAAAAGAGTGTCTAGCGAGCTTTAGCTTTCCTTCTTTCATGGGTCCAGATGTGGTGATGACAAATAACCAGACTGTCAAAACTCACAGCAACAAGTCCTATAACATCAGCACTCCATACCGAATCACCGTCACACCGTGATTTAAACCATGGAAAAGAGTAGAGTATGGAGTCATGGGTCATGTTTGTGGGGACTGCTCAAATCATAGAGGTGGCTGATAGCAACTGCTAACAATACTAGCTAAGATCTCCAATACAGGGTGCGCCATTGATGCAAAAAGACTCCTTAACAAAAAAACATTTTAACTTCAGTTTGACTTGAATACATCTTTAGATTTTCATCTCCACTGCAGCTGTCATATAAAATATGTAAAATAACCGTGCAACCTTCCAAGGTAGTTTCCCCATCTGTGAACAAGAAGGCCAATTTATAGAAACAAGTTACAATAAGTGAACATCTATGCAGCATGGTGTGTTAATGTAACGGAATATAATGAGGGACTGCAAAGAGAAAATGAGCATGAGAAGAAGGGAAAAGTGTTATCATTTATAACCCTAAGTAATACAGTCACATCTGATTAAAACTTTTTTTTTCTCTTCAGAACATATAGATAAATGAACTGCAAATCAGGATAGTGCAGAGACAGTTTCATTAATCTCAGACTTTACCTAAGGTTTATGAAATAGTGCTTAATAAAGCCTCACACATACAGAATGCTCTTTTCTATAACTGATGTAATGTAATGATTATGGGATATTAATGTCTTCTGAAACTAATGAATCTGCAGCACACATATGACCTCTTTTGGCACTGAGCTGCATTACAGTGATAACTCCCCACGAAGCAGACTTTTCTGTTTCTCTGTACTGGGATCCATCTTCTTTGACTTATTCACCCTGATGCCATGCACATATTCTCCCCGTATCTCCCTCCCCACCCTCCCTATCTGTCTCCCGTTCTCTCGTTCTTACAAGGCTGCATTCACACCTCCTCCTCTATCGCGAACCTCCCCTTTTTCCCTGCTGCCGGTGACATCAAGTGCAGTAGGAGCCATGAGGGATCCAGCGAGTAAGGCTCCGTCTGTGCTGTCAGACAGACCTCAGTCACAGTCTCTACCCCTGTCTGGTGCTGAGGTATACACACATGGCAAATTAATCCCTATGCCCTGTCTGCCGCACATAGTGCTCATGTCAAAAGTAGTACGCTGTGTAGAGACTTGGGTGACATTTTCGAAAGACAGACACACTGTGTGAAGCCATTACACTCAGAAACAACACATGGAGAGGAAGCGATGGAGAGCAGCAGGCCTAACGAAAGAAGAGATTTCGAGAAAAAGGAGAAGGAAAGAGGATTAAACAGGCAGGCTAATGAAGGGTAAACGAAGGGACACAAATAAAGCAGCTAATGAGACAGATGCATCAACCTGCTGTGACCTTTTCCTCTTTATCTAATCATGCATGCCTTATTATGGTCTTTTTATTCACTGTTTACCATTAATAATAGTTGTTGCTGTCTCTTAGGCCCCCATGCAGCACTCACACAGATTACAGCCTCAAATCAAAACCATTTGTTTTACTAACTCCCATTTGTTTCACTTACTCTCTTATCTATTGATTGCATTCGTCCCTGTTTCAACATTCATACTGTGCATGAACAAGGATCAGCTTTGTATGTGCTTAAGAAATACATGTCTTTTTTTAAGCTGGTGTAGCCCATTTGATAGGTAGAGAAATGTGCTGAAAGTGAGGCTGGTCAGATAAACTTTAAAAAAAAGTGTTTGGAAGCACCTGACCTGAGGGTTAACTCAGGTCCAGCATCAAATCTCACAGCAGCTCAGTAGTCAATACTGGCCAGGGAGCAGGGCTACATGCCAGTATTTCTCGCTGTTGTCATGCTTGTGAGATCAGGGAAAGCAAATGCCCTTTTCATTTGCCAGGTGGCAGCGAACGCTTTCTTTTTCTTACACAGCTGACGAATGCCACAACTATTTGAGTTAACCTCTAAATGTGTTTATGAAAGGGGGGTTAACATTACATTTCAAGCAAAGCACACAAACACGAAAGAACATCGTTTTAACTATGTGATTCTGCAAACGAAGAGTTGAATCCACAGCTTTTCCCCTTACCGATCTGTAATGCCTCCTCCAGATGTTCCACCACAGCTGGATCTGTGCTATCAGGTGCTTCAAATTGACCATACTCAATTTAATTGCTTGGTTACTTTGTTATCTTCATCCAAATGTAGTTTCTGAAATCATTTTACAAGCTAACTAAATCAAGCCGCCATATGCCTTGGTGTGTTTTTGCCAGCCTAGAATGAATGGAGCTCTTAAACAACAACAACTGCTGCTCTCCCCCCCTTGAGAACCTGGGCCGAGGCTGAGAACATGCTGCTGTTTTTACAGCATAATGCCTTCCCATCAAAGATGGAGGGTCTCAACCAAATGACTAATGGCATTTTACACAGAAGCACAATTATTTGTGTTTATCTCAGCAGCAGAGAAGACAAAAAAGGCTCAGCGATATGGTTAGAAAGAACATGTTTCTGCCATGTTTCTTTAAAGGTTCTCAAAGAAAACAAGTCCCTGGAGAACCATTTGAAAGGTCCATACAGGAGAATGAAATTAAATGCTGGATTGTCTGATCTGTAAAACAAGGTCTGTTCTTTCTCAAGAAATGTCCGAGCACCAATCACTGCTCTGACTGCACTGCTCTGAATCCTATAGACAAGCACAAGTGCAAAAGTAGTCACTCAGATGAACCAAAAAATTACCGTGTGAGGGTATTTTAGGGCAAAAACAAATATTAGACCTGTCTCATTCAACCCTGTGACTATGATGTACTGTGTTTGAGAGAGAATGTGTGGTGCTTCATCAAACCGTTGCTCGCTGTACTAAGAGGTTGCTGTAGGGCAAGGCTATTTGGTACAGATGTTTTCAAAGAAACACAAATTTAGGCATCTCTTTATTTGGCTTCTTTATTTTTCATTTGCTTTCTCCTTTACATCTCACCTGGGAATTGCTCTTACACGACAACCCTGCCAACAAAGGAAATGGTCTCTGCGTACGCTATGAAGCTGAAGAAATAGCAAATCCTATTAATGCTTCCGAATGTGTTGGGTGAGATTTGTGGAGGGCTGGAGTTAGATACAATGCTGACATATCCGAGTGTATTTATGTCACAGGAGCTGCACTGTTTTGTTTTGTGTGGAAAGTGCAGATCCATGTAGGTTGAGAAAACAACAGCACTTGGTTTAGGGGAAGGGAGGAAAGTGGCAGGACTACAGGGATCAGAGATCAAACCAATCGCCTGCAGTGAGAGGAGAAAGAAGAGGAGGAGGAGGAGAGTTTGATGGAGAGAGTTACAGAAAAGTGCTCTTATACACAGCCTACGGGACTCTCAGGTGTGAGGGAGGAACGGATGACTGTCTATTTTCCAATCTCATTCCTAACGAGATCCCTCTCTCCATCCACGCTATTTAGGTTGTGCGGGAGGCATGTGTGTGTGTGTGTGTGTGTGTGTGTGATGGTACCTTCCAGCTTGCTTGGAGACATGGCACTGTGTTTCACAGCTAGATCAGCAGTAACAACCACTTCCACTACCAGAGCTGTCACATGCTGTCGCTAACAAAGCTACAGCTCCCACTGCTAACACAGGTCACATTTAACAAGGATAACAGCATGGACTGTACGCATACTGTGCTAAATACTTGCTTCACATCAAAACTCTATATCTAATTTCACATAGACTGTGTACAGTAATCACACACACTTATAACACACACTTTTACACATCAGTTTATATTCCAATTAAAGCTATTTTTTGTACAACACTTTTCAAAAGCAATGTCACAAGATGTTTCATATTTATGGAAGAAAGCATTAAAACAACGAAAAAGAAGTTAAAATCAAGTAAAAATAAATTATGGATTAATTACAATTCAATAGCAATGATAGCAGAAAGATAATAAGAAAAAACACACACTTGAATCATTTTGTTCTTGTAAAATTTGTATTGATTTTTCCATATAAGTGAAATACTGATAGTTAGTTGCACTCTTGGTTTCCACCTCCTCACTTTGGACAAATCCTTAACTGGCTGAAATGAAATCTACAGCCATTATGCGGATAGAAGTGGTCTTAGCTAGCTCAGGGTCTCTCTGAAAACCCTTCATCACTGTGTAAAGAAACAATTAAACATGCAGCTAGTTAATAGGTGAGGTGGGGAGCAATAAATACCCCTTAATACTTTGCTAAATTAACTAAACACAAATACTATTGCACACAGTTTTTGTCGATTGCTTACACACTGAAAGTGAATGCTTAGACAAAAGCATCAAAACCTTTAATTTTTGTAACCATGCCTTAAACAAAGACACCAAAAATACAAACACATTTTTTGCTTTGCACTTTGTTTGCAACTCTGCAACACACTTCTTGCAAAACACTACACACTGACACTTCGTTCAAGAATGAAATCTCTTGCAGTCATTGGGAAAACACCTCTATTCAAAATGCAAAACATACCTGAAATTGGTAACACACACACACACATGAAAACACTTATATACTAACTGAACACCAATCAGTCTGAGTCTTAGCACTACAAATAGACCTCAGGTAATCTCACCTCTTTTGTGAGAACTTTGCAAACATGCAAGCAGTGAAAGTGAGAGGAAGAGGAAGAGAGGAGTAGGAGGAGGAGGACGAGAACAAAGAAGGGGACCAGGCAATAGACAGAAACATTTCCGATATTGTATTGAGTACTGTAATTCTACTTTGTTGTTGTCTTTGCAATGGCAAAAAAATAAGTGATTTTTTTATTTTTGTGTTCATTGAAATGTGAGTAGATATCCAGTACTGGAACAATGTTTCACAGAAGCCTGTATGAGAACATTAAAAAGGTAGGCTATCCAAAGTACGTTACAAAAGACAGCAGTGTTTTGTATAATGTACATTAGTGTGTTGTTGCTGCTTTGAAAGAGTAATTCACATGCTGCATGTGTGTGAGTTTCATTTTGACATACAAGTGAGATGTTTAGCTTTATTTGGCTTGTATGTAGAGTTTTGATACAATGAGCCTAATTCCGCAACAAGTATGTAAGCAATCAGCAAAAACTGTAATAGAGCTAGCACTTTTCACCTGCTTATATATCTCTTTCCGTGCCATTATTTGCAATGTAAGCAGCAGGAAAAAAGAATTTTTCATCCACCTCCAGCAGAGACACAATAAAATGGAAAGGAAGATAAAAACAAGGAGAAGAGAGAGAGATAAAGGACGCAGACAGATAGATAGTGTATATAGATAGATAGACAGAGAGATAGAGAGAAAGAGAAGGACGTGCGGGCTCGTCCCGAGGGAGGTGCTGGCCTTAATTATGCCAGTGCGGCTCATCAGTCTCCAGGCTGGCCTATGGCCTCCACGTCCTTTTCTCCTCGTGGACTGGGAATTATACATCGCAGCAGTGTTTGTCCATAGAATTAGTCTGAGAGATTAACAGCTAAACACCCACAGATCACACCAGGAGCCCACAGGGACCGTGCTGCCTGGGGAGCCCTGCCCAGACAAAGAGAAAGATAGATGTAGAGAGAAAAAGTAGGAGAAGGAAAAAGGAGGAAAAGGGCTTTCGGTTTCTCATTCTCCGAGGTGCAGAGAGAACTTTACCTGCCTGGTTATTTCTGTCTGAAAATCTCGAGGCCCCAAAGGCAGCAAGGAGGTTAAGGTTTTGGAAATAAAGAGAGAGAAATAGAAAAATAAAGAAAAGTGAGAGAGGAAGAAATTGAGTATAATGGGGATGGATAGGGTAATGTAAAAGTTTGCAGAGAATGGAAGGGATGCAGGGGCTTTGCTAATTGGAACAACAGCAGCAGTACTCTATTCCTGAGTGACTAATTCTACGTCAGGACGTATTGTTAGTGACATCCTCCACTCAGCATAGCGCTTTCCAACTACAAATGTTGGAGACAAAAACCCAGGAGAGGAAGCATTTTATTACTTTATAATGGCTCAATAAAATGTGCACTCAACGGAAAAGGGAAATGTAGATTTTAAAAATGAAAAAGTGAAAAAACATGTATGTGTTTTAAGAGGCAAACCCAGTCTACAATTATTTAGACATATTTTTAATTGCCCAGTTTAAATGTGAACATGAAAAACACTAACTCCAAAGCATCAAATCCTGCTTGATTATGTCTATTTCTTTTAAAAAAGAAAGAAATAAAGAAATTGACTTTGCAGATGCGGCAGCATCAAGGGTGCTTTTACAGACCTTTGGGTTATTTTTTTGTCAATACCTCTTAATACAGCAGTGCAGTGTAGGTGTATTTGATTGTAAAAGCTCCAAAAAAGTCAAGTCAGTGACCCCAGGTCTTGTACCTTGGTGAAATTAAAGAACTTTTTAGGGCTTTCACAAATACTTAAAATTAAACTAAATTACAGGAATTCAGTTTTGGTTGTAGAAAGTAGAAAAACAGATGTATTGGTGACATGCAATGTTTTTTGTTGTTGTTGTTATTGGTAGTGACTAAAGCACTTTGAGCTGCAATTTCCAATATGATGATGTAAAAACAGTTATTTTTCTAATGATTATTTAGTAATTTAGAAATACTAAATGGAACAGAAAACCAAGTGAGTGGAAAATGGGAAATGTGAATGAAATGTGAATCATCGACTGCAAAATGTAAGGATGCAATTTTTTAAAATGTAATCTAGACAAGGGTGAGGCATAACTAGGAACAATTGTGCAAAGTGGATTAAAAAGAACTCGACGATAAGCTATTTGTGAAACAGAATAATGAATATCATAGACTGTAAAAGTTGTCACCATAAATAAGTGTTGTAACACCATAGAGACACTTGTGCTAAAATATACTGTCACTTGATCAAAAGGCCCTTATGCATGTGTCAACTTTCATATTGCTCACAGACAATATCGCTGAAAGAGAACATTTACAGCATGTAGCTTCTTCTTGGCTTGAAATGAAGGTGTTGTGCAGCTGTGGCACAGACTCCAGAGTGCCCATGGAGTAAATGAAATGCTGTTTATGTTTATTCTCATTCTATGATACAACCACTCCAGTGAGTTGCGAGCATAAACACCAAGTTCTCTCAGATCTATTCATTGCCTTCCTGTTTTGATCACGACAGTATGACAGACAAATGCAAAATGGTTGCAATGAGAGGCGATGTTATTCTGAGGATGGGCCTCTCTCTCCACTTAACTCTGGTGACAAATATATGATATAGCATTATCTCTGTGTACCGGGCCAACTATACCTGTTCTCTTGACAAAGGCCAGCTTTTCAGGAGGAGACAATGGTGGCGGGCTGGAGGAGCTCTGTTGTAATTGAGTATTAATGAAGGTGGCAGGGAGGGGGATGCCTGATGTCTGATCTGTTAGCGGTGGCAGGGCCTCTGTGGTGCAGGCAGCTAGTGTCTCTGTGTTTTAGAGGATTTGGTTATCTATTATGTATGAAGGATTAGTCTCCTTCTGCTCCTTCCACCGGTGGGATATCAGCTCCTCGATAGCCTTGACTGCCAGGCTCCACACTTGTTTGCAGATTTAGAGCCCCCACCGCTACACACCCCTGCCCTCAGAGTCCTGTTTAACCTTGAAGACAGAGAGCCAGAAGTCCTGCTAACGATCAAATCCTGGTGGGAAACACCACTCGTCTGATACATAACTGGTGGCTCAGGTGGTCTGGGACAGCTCAGGGTTAAGCGGTTAGTGCCAAATGGAACACAGGCACACACACATAAACACAAGTACTGTACAGCACACACACATACTGTATATTCACAGACACACAACCGCCACACACAGTGGTTCCTGCATATATATATATACACAATGGGGCAGCAGGGTTCAGCTGCTCACCGACAGCTTAGAATTGGCTTGTTTCATATGCATATAAATATTAATAAAAGATCCTCGATGGGCCACAGTCCGGCTATGCTCCTGTAATCTCCTACAATTGAAAGCCAAGGCTCATGAGATGAGAAGGAGAGGAGGCAGAGAAAGAGGGAGAGGGAGAGAGAGACAGGAAAAGAGAAAAAAAGAGGGAGTATAAAAGGCCTTTGTGATTTATCATTCTGAAAATGTCTCAGATGTGGAGAAGGTCTGTAATCCATCAAGATCTCTTTTCTTATTAAATTCTTCAGGATACACTTTCCACTCCCTAAATGTGGCTCACTGTCCCTTTTGATTTGATGCATAAATAGATAAAAGACCAAGAACTAAGTGAAACACCCATGCCAAAGTAAGGTTTATGAAATTACACTACATGTACACTTAGGCATTAATGCCACACCTCTGATGACACACTTTGAATATTACATGATTTATGAGCTTTTGAAAAGTATTTCCCATGCGTCCAAATCTAAGAAACTATAGACAAAATGGTGCATTTTCACTAAAACATTACTCATAAATCACTTTCTAAAGAAGACTTGATCTAAAGAAGACTCCTCTCCCCACTCCTAGTGGTAGGAACAAAAAAAGATTCTGTGACAGACAGCAATGTACATCGCCAAGAGATCAGATCTTCCCCTATGTCCTTGTCATGCTTGCACATTTGTCTACTGCAGTGACAAGGACATGATCCCTCACCGGCTCCCCACCACCGCCCATTCTGTTAGTTGGAAAACACAAACAAGCTGGAGGTACTGCTACCAGTGTAATGTCAGATTTTCTACCCTCTTTCGGGTGCTTTTATTATCACTAACATTGTGCTTAACACACACTGAGTGAAACCCACCCCAAATCCCCCAATATTGCGGAACTGAGACTTGTTCTACAATGTGTCGAATTCATAATGAGAAACATGTTAGGTTAGAAACGGTAATGCTTTTATTAATGCAAAGGATGATTATAATAGCATTTCATTTCATGTCTTTTTAATTTTCACTTTCAAATAAGCAGTCTCAGTAGTTATTATTTATCACTACTTGTAACAAACCTATTTGTGGTAAAATACAATTCAAGCTGTAATTGTGGAGAAAGAAAAAACAAAACTAAAGACACAAAGGCAGTATAAAAGAGACAAAGAAGGAAAGTGCATGGGCACTTGCCACCACCAGTGACTTTCTAATGAGGCAGTAGTTGCCATGGTGACAAGGTTTTATGAGACTCTACCAAAGACAAGGCCTTCGCCTGTACCAGTATTGTAGGTTTGTGTGTCTGTATGTGTGAGTGTGTCCTTAGTACAGCCATGCTAAGCCTGCCTCACTATGTCCTCAGGCAGGCTTGGAGGCTGTGAGTCAGACTGAAGAAACCAGGCTGTGATAAGATGTTACCAGCAGCCTTCAGCCCAGATCTGTGCCCTTTCTCCAAGGCTCAGCTATGGTGCTGGGACGTTGCCTGGCTCTCTTACTGTGCCCACCCCAGAGATGACACTCCATGGGGGGCTACATGTCCAGTTACAGCCCAAGCCCTGACCTTTTGTCTGAGGCGATCCTCCTACCCTTGGCTTCCTGACTAGCTTGATTTGACCAACCAAGCAGACCACAAGCCATAGCCTCTGTCTCTGTGTGTTGTCCCTATTTGCCACAGTATTGAGTGGAAAATCAGGCAGGGGACCTCTGCCTAATGCTTCCTGATAGCTGTTAATTCAATAAGTGAGCAGCCATGCCTTGATTTGTCCTTGCGGGGAGAGTAAATGGACAGAAAAATACATGAATAAAACCCAGAGCACAGAGCAGAGAAAGAGAGATGGTAGATAAACACAATGCTAGAGAGGGTATCCTGTCTCATTTTGTGACTCAACCATCTCCCACCCCGACCCCACACCTAAGACTCACCAGTAAGCATGGAGACACACGCTGGAATAAGTATTTCTTTAGTTGTCATTGTTGGTTAAGAAACCACAGCAATTTAAAACCACCTCACTGGGTGCTTGAAAAGTGTATATGTGTGCATATTTACTCATATTTTAACAGCTGATAAAAGATTAATTGTGGTGATTTTAAAAAATCCTTTTTTTACTGGTTGATTGATCAAAGTTTAAGCTTATGGTTCACCTCAAAGCAGTAACCTTTTCTGTTTCTGCTGTGTGGAAAAAATACAATGAAAGATGTCTTGAAAACCTCAAACAAACCTGTATTAATTGTAAAACTATATAAATGTTTTGGCCAACATTGACATATCATCACCATAAAAAGTTCATATAGTGAACATGTTAGCAAAGTCATCCATCAGAAATGGACCAACATTCATCTGAAGTTGTGTTTCTCGCCACCCTAAAAAATGTGAGTCCAATATTCACTCTCCTTCTCAACTCCTGAGAGAACTATCTGTCTCTTTAGCTGCTAATTGCTCCACTATGTTCACCAGTTAGTCGCTAGGCTCTGTGTAGCGGAGGGGAACTACATAACTCTCAGTGGGTCCGGCATTACAACTGACTCTGTTCCCATTACACACAGTCATTTGACCCATTGTTAATATAAAAATATTGATTAGTGCAGCTTTAAATCCTATCTTAGAAGCAAATGAACAGAATGGAGAAAGCGCCCACCGCAACAAATGTCATTGTGGGCTTTCTTTAATTCTTATTTATCTGTCTAAATCCATATCACCGCTACAAGTATAGTAGCTGGTGAGTCACTGGTACAGTGTGTTTCCGAACAAGTTATTCTATAATAAAATAAGGAGGTGCCTGGTGCACAATTTAGTTTGGAAACTGTACATTATACACAATGCAGCAGGTGGAAACAAGTGGTTTTTTTCCCCAAAGATGACTGTGCTCTCCTCAACAAATCCTACAGAAAACAGGTGGGTGTTTGCCCTTTGATATTTCACTGGTGTCTCCGTCTAGCTGTGTGACAGGATTTTTATTCAGATGGCTGCTGCTGGCGCTGTTTTGAGAGCAAGAAGATCGGCATGTCATACAGGGAGGGTTCACAAACAAGTCATCTCTGAAACCCTGCAGACAAGCACTCATCAATTAGCCTGGTCTTAGATGATAACGTAGCTGTTTTCACTCGCTGTTACATCACACTCCATTTAATTTACAAGAGGCGGCGCTCACTGTCTCTATGAAAACAATGTAATGAAAGCAACAAGGATTTGTCCTGTCAGTGTGTCATATTATTTAAGGTATTACCAAACAAGATCTTAAAAAATCAAACACAACTCAGATTTACATAAAACATGTATGCTACATCCATGAGAAATAATTTACAGTATGCACTAAGTGAATTTCCTGGCCTGTAAGGGAACATGCCACTTTGAAGAGCTCTTAAACAGAATACGGATATGCAATTCTAACTCGCAGCCTCAGAGCAGGTTGTGAACGGGGAAAGGGAGGTTCTGAGATCTCCTTGTATGAGACTTGAAGGTTCTAAGATCAAATTCCTCCGAGCCGTATAGGCTTGTGCAGGGAATACTGAGATGGGCTATGAGCCATCTCTTTCCCTTCCTTCCTCCACACAAACAGATCCATCTGACATGACAGACCTTAACCCCTGAGGGCCCACTTAACTCACAGCCACATTAATTGAATGTGGCTCTTGTGAAAGCACTAGGGAAACAGTACACCATGCAATCCAGTATAGAAAACGGTGGATTTGGAGCAAAAGAGAATGCATGTCATGGTTAAGATTTGATGTGTTTTGAAGGTGATGAAGTGGAGGACTGTGATGTGTGTTCCTCAGACCATTAGGTCGAATCAGCTGAGATTCATCTGAAAATGCGGCTTTATGGGGCAATTCTCACAGCTAGCCGGTTACATCTCATTGTCTCTCTGTTTCTGCTGTCTATCTCTTCTCTCGTCTCTCACAGGCTGCTGCAGGTAATGGAGAGGCATTCTGAGCGTATTTCTTGCATCAGTGTTCCTTCGGATATCTCCATGGAGATAAAGTTGACCTCTTGGTATGTAATCATCCTCCTCCACTTCGCAGGTGAGGGAGGTAAGGGCAAGGATCTTAGAGAACATGGCGAGAGCATGTACTGTAAGCACACACACACACACACACACAGAAAAAGACAGACACAAAGCAAACACACAAACTCTCTGCAAACACATTCCTACCGTTCACCTCAATATAACCCCTATGTTTACTCCCAAGAACAACATTTTCACTCTGTCTCACTCTGTCTAAGGATTAATTCACTGGATAGAGGCTGATAATACAGACCCACAGAAATATGGGGTTCCTCCTTTTACAAATGTCAGATAAAGTCATCATCATCATTTTATTACACAAAGCCGATTACTCCTCCAGCCAGGCGCGTATAGGGATAAAAGTGGGGATCGGGTGGAGAGCCCTGACACAAATTGGATTTCTGCTCTCCTATATCCTTAAATATAGATTTATTATCCATTAACACACCAGTATCCCTAGCTAGTTGCAACATGGGGATTTACTCTAATGAATAGAAATCATGCAGTATATAAAAAGGTATTATTTGCTTTCTAGGGCTTTATTGAATTTGGAGCAGAAAAAATATAAATGAGTGAAAAGGTGCAGGGAAAGTACTTTGGGGTTTTTTCACACAGTGTAATTGTGTCACGATCTACTGCTGTAATCTACTGTAGTATGGAAATCCAGATGCTGCATGAGCTTGAACATTTTTCCCCCACAACAGTAAAAGAGTGATTATTAAGCTTGAGTGATTGACAGATACCATAACATTCATGTCCTCAAGTGTAAGCACATTTATTGGCTAAGACTGTTAACACTTTAATTGTATAATATGAAACTGTGTAATGCTTTACATGAGTCAGAGCTACTTTTGTGTGTGTTTGCATGCATATGTGCATGTTTCTACTGTGTGTGACTGAACATGCTCATACTGTACACATATTTATATGTGCGTGTATATATGCATGTCACAGTGCCTGCACGTGTGTCTATTCCCATATCTCTGTGAGAGTGCGCATGTATTGAGGGTCAGAGTTTGTTTCTCTCCCTGGCTGGTTGCTGTTGGCAGGATTAGCGACAGGACAAGATGTTCAGTAAAAGCCCTCAGTTAGCAACGCCAAACATTGCATAATGCTCCATTTAGCACAGCACAAATTTGAGGATTTACTCTCAGACCTCTGACCTATCTGTAGGCCCCTTCTGGATGGATGAACCTAAAATGCGTTTTAGCAGATGGATAATGTTTGTGGTGATTTTCCTTGGCTTAGTGGCTAAAATATGTTTTTTCTGTGCCTGTGAGCTGTTGTTTCTGTTTGTATCCCAGATAACAGTCGAACCCGTGGCTGCTTGTTCTAGCTTACACATTTCAACAACTGCTATGTGGAGTAGGCTTACGCAGTATACTGTATATGCTTTACTCAGCACCACGTAGACACACATGTATGTGTATGTGTACAACCTTTGACTCCTACCTCTGAGAAAAATGTAACTAAATCACTAAACATGAATCACAGATGTGTGAGCAGTCGGACTGAGTGGGAGACTCTTCCCTCTCAATCACCTGACAGTGGAAACTAATGTCTGACTTCTCCCTGTTTCTGCAGTGCTGTGCAAGGCGAAAGGCAGAACAAGTCCAGCAATAATTCAAAAGTATAACCTTGGGCAATCTAAGGACTGCGTAAACACTAGAGCCTATGAGGCTCAGTAGAGTCAACACTGAAGCATGTTGGAGGAAAAAGGTGATTTTATGTATTTCCTGGCAGAAGATAGATGTGTAATTCTCACATAAAGAGGCTTTTTCGAATGTGAAAATGTCTTGTGCTGTAGAAACTGTGTGTGTTTTTGTGTAAGTGTAAAGGATGTTGTTCTGCTGGCCCTTCCATTCCCTTTCAAGATTTGCTTTTACTGTACACCGTTGTGCCTTGTCCTCTCCTCACTTCCTGTACTCTCATCTCTTTCCCCATCTCTGCCTTTCCCCCTCTGTCTCTTAGAACCGCATTTCTGTTTATCACTCCTGTTTCTCGCCCTGCCAAATCATCCTCTCTACACTTTATTCTATCCATGGGTACCTGGCTTTCTCTCCTCCACCGCTGTGCTCGTCTCTCTCTCCATTTCTCTCCCTCCTTCCCTGAGACGACTCTAAGTCATCTTCACGTATAACTACTCTCATCTCCTCTCTCTCCATTCCAGCCATCTCTTTATTGACTTCTACTTGTCCTCCCATCCATCCTTTCCATCTCTCCAGGCTTTTAGAGTGAATGATACAGATAGATGCTCTCTGCACCCTTTCTCAAAGCTCTCACACACAATCAACAGCTCCTGCACTCAGCAGTCTACCTCTCATCTCCCTCCCTCCCTCTCTCACTCTCTCTCTCTCTCTCTCTCACACACACACTCAAACATGCAGGTCTCCTTACACTAGGTTCATCTCAGATCAGAGAGGTGCAGGTTGATACAATGGGGGCAACAAAACACTTCACTTGTTTTCATGAGCACGGGCTATAGGGGGCGGAGCTTTACCTCCATTCCCTTCATAAAATATATATATCATCATTCTGCACTGAAGTATAAGTTGCTGCTATAGGCGGAGAAACATGTTTACTGGCGTTGTCCATGATTTTAGCAATGCTGATGAATCTTTATTATGGTATACAGTGGTGGAAGAAATATTCAGATAAGTAAAAGTAGCCAATGTTACACCACAATTATAAAATACTTCTCTAAGTAAAAGTAGAGAAGTATTATCAGTAAAATGTACTTAAAGTATCAAAAGTTACTACACAGCAGAATGGCTTCTGTCAATATTCTAATATTACTAATTCTATTATTGGATTATTATTACCGATACATCAGTGGGTAAGCAACATTTTAATGTTGTGGCTTGGTCAAGGGTCAGCTGATTTAATTACTTTATATACTGTTGGCAAAGATTACCCACTGGGCAAAGTGGGCAACTGGCCTAAGCATTCACGGGTCCCAAAGACCCCTGGTTAACAGCGTGGCAATAACTTTGGGGTAATTTGTTTGATCACACATCTGTTTGGTCATTTGCACTACTAATGTACCACCTAAACTAAAATGGTAATGGCCTTAAAGTAGCTCCTGCATTATTACTTAATCAAGGCCATGTCATGAAGAAAGGCCTTGTGTCAAAATTTAGTTTTAACTAGATAGCAGCTGTCAAATAAATGCATAAATGTGAAGTGAAAACTAAAATACTTCTGTCTGAAATGTAGTAAAATAGAAGTAAAAAGTAGTATACAATGGATCATCTACAAAATAACATCACAAATTCCTGTTTATATAATGCAACCACTGCATTTAATGCAACTTCTGTGAAGCCTATAGTGTTCAGTTTTTGCTGAGACAGCATCAGAGAGCTAATGATTAAAGTCAAGGGTACATTTTCAGGCCAAAATGTGTAGTATTGTGTTTGATTGCATTACACTGTACAGGTGTTGATTGTGTCCAGAGTGGCCAAATTAGCTGAGGTGAAGAACAGATGAAAATTAAACTAAGTTAAATTAAATTAATGGTATTGTTGCATAATCCAGTTCAGTGTATGTACTGTAACCCTCCAAATGCTTTCTATAACATTCACAATTCTGGTCATTTCTCTTATGAGACTGTGTCAGTGTACCCTGTTCTTGCACTGCCACTTTGCACTGGGTCACTGTGTCATGATGTAATGTATTCTCTTCACCAGATTCACCTGGACACCTGTTTGTTAACAGCATTATACCAAATGATTACAGTGTGATTCTTCTTGTATTGATCATCTTTGAGATTCTGAAGCAAGAGGCGAAATGACCTTATCCTGATTAAGGGACGTCCGCCTTGGATTCCTGTTGCCCAGACGGTTGAGCCTGCAGGAGGTTAAATTATCATGTCACTCTGCTAAAGCACCAGATTATGACATGTACTGTAAAAAAAAGATATTCCCTCTCTCTCTCTCTCTCTCTCCCTATGTCTTCGTACACATTTTCGCGTACACACTTCCTGCTTTACACCATAAGCTCCTGCGGTACACATCAGGCTGCGATGATGAACGAGCCCTCTGTCTTTTACAATGTGATAAAGCCCCCTTTCTGGGCTTAGATAGGAAGGCTATTGTTGGAACACTGTAACCTTTTATTTTGTCTGCTGTAAAAATGAATCAATTAAGAGCTAGGTGGGATCCTGCTTTGCTTTTAGCACAACTAATCACATTTTGCTCACCCATGCTTGAGGTTTTAATTCTTATTTTTTTCTCTGTGCATCTTTTTTCTTCTAATTCCATCTTCAATGTCTTTCCCACTCTTTCTTGCGCTCTCTCTCTCCCTTTCTGTTTAATTTGTGACAGCAGGAGCAGTCAGAGCTCCCATTTAACCCTACGCCTGCAGCTTTAATAGCTTTAATCACTGCCTTCACCATAGCAACCTGTCCGGACAACCAGTCTAATCCCACCAGTGGTATTTTCTGTTTGTCAAAGCCTACCTCCAGTTGCTACCAGTTCCACGGAAAAACACTTAAAGCAGATATCAGTAAAAGGAAAGGTACAAAGATCGATGTAAACAATGAATTAAGGAGTTGAAAACGAATAACCTGACAATTAATGAAGGAGTTGAAAAACAATAACCTGAGAAGATTCCAAAGACATTAATCAGTTTCAGACAAATCCTCCACAATAACGTGAATTTCACACCACTTCACATGTCACACCTTCAAAAGATGACAATAATCCACAGCAAAGCCTTGGGAGGATAACTGAAGAGCAAACTCCAATTAAAAGCTAGCAGGTTGCAGAAGATGTACAGTAGTAGATGGATTCCCAGTATTGTATGATCAATTGTACAGTATTTTAGGACACATACAGTAAGGTGTCCCAAATTGTGCATCCATCCTGTACTGTATTTGTCTACTCTATTAGTGCAATAGCTGCCATCTCCAATTCATGGTTTTCCCTCAAAAATTCTGTATTTGTTGGAGAACAGAGCATAGATTTAAGATTGACTACTCTACTTCTGCATCTGGAAAACAGTTTCAATTGTCATAGAATATGTGTCAGTTCAATATTACTGAGTATCAAGTTATTTCCATTTAACACGTGCCATAAAATAGACAATAAGGATAGTAACCTTGATAGTAACCTGAATTTTTAAGGAATTACGCTTATTCGCTTTCTTGTCGAGAGTTAGATGAGATAACACTCTCATGTCTAGACGGTAAATATGAAGCTACCAACAGCAGCTGGTTAGCTTAGCTTAGCACAAAGACTGGAAACAGGGGAAACAGCTAGCCTGGCCAAGACATAGTCCAGCACATAACCCCCTGTAACAAAATTAGCAATTAACTGACAAAGAATCTTTCACCTCCTGTGACGGCCATAAACACAACATTTCATACTATAGTTCAGATGATGTTTTCTGTGTAGTTAGAACACACTAGTTGAGGAGGTCACAAACAAAACAACCTTATGCAGAATTATTCAGAATTATTGCAGAAATATAACTGTGACTCTGGTGTTGTTCTAATTAGCAAGTTCCTCTATGACTCCTCACTTTTTTTCCTCCACTCTCTTCCCTGCACCTCCCACCATCTATGCACAGTGCACTCTGTAACCTCTCTCCTTTTTCCTTCTCTTATTTGCCCCTTTTCTCTGTGTTTGCACAGCCTTGGAGTCCATATGCTGCCCTGGAGTCTGATAAGAAAAAAAACCCCCAAAAAACAAAAAAAAACCAAGCACTTTCAAACAAGTTTTCTCTATTTTTCAGTGAATAGGCACCTAAAATCTGAAAAATCTCTTCTCTTTTGTCTCCTCACTACACTCCACATTCTCTACCATGACAAAGAAATTGAGAAAACTTCTGAGTGAGCCAAGCTGGCATGGTTTCTGACCCCTCCTCTGTAGAGCACCACATTTCTGTTTATCATTCACTTTTGTTTTGCCCCTGCAAAATCCTCATCTCCCCTAGCTTAATTCTCCATTCTTTCCCTGTGTGCCTGGCCTCTGTCTCTGGTGCGCTTGCCTATTCCCTCCTTACTTTCCTCATCATCTCTGTCACTACATTCCTTTTGCCCATGTCTCCCCGAGGGTAGGAGGGAAGAGAGGTATTAATTAGGTGAACACATCTTAGCTCCAGGGGAACCAGAGATGGCACGCTGACACACGGCCACTACTTAGGCACCCTGACCCAGCCGAGGAGTGTGGCGATCAGGGCAGAGAGCCTCATCTCACCCATTCCCTTGAGGCTCTGGCACTGTGGCCTCGGCATGGTTCCCAGATCTCTCCATCTTGTTTGTGTCAGTGTTACAGTGCAGTTTCCCATCAGCAGCAGTAATGGTTGTCTAATAGGGCACTCCAGTCCTGCCTGTGGACAGTAATGAGGACGGCTGCCAGCGCGGCACAATCGCCCTTGCTTTCCACTGCATGCGTGTGTGCCTGCCTGTCTGTGGTACTTTCATCAGGTAAGGAGGGATCACTCCCCGTGCATACCCCTTCCAACAACCCCCCCCTTTCTTTTGCTCTCACTTCCTATCTTACACAAAAACTGTCCTGAACTAATTCCATCAGTCACCCTGAGATTGTATTACATAAGCAGAGTCAAAGACTCAGTGGGAGTTTGGCCTTTGATAAGTCTGTTTGCTCTACCTTAGATACCCTATACTGATAGTCAAGGGGGGAACAATTACATTCTAACCTGCAGCGCTGTAGAAGAGTACTTATATTTCCCCTTTCATCTTTTCCTCTCTGTCTTTTTCTTGCTCTTTCTCTATCCGTCTTCATTAGCATCACAGTACGGCTGTATTTATCGTTCTTGGAGAGGATCAGTGGCCTGCCTAGGGCTGGTGTGATGAAGTTAAAAACTCATACACACACACACACACACACACACACACACACCCATACTCATGCACAGATCCTGTCAGGTCCTGGACGTGACACGACTCTATACATACACACAAAGACCCTAAGGGTATTGGATCTAATGAGGACACTGGTCTAGAGCAGGGTTACCATAACAAGATTATCTCAGTGTGTGCATTCAGCTACATACAGCTTTCACACTGTCCTTATCAAGTGAAAAGGCCCTTTGAAGCAGTAAAGGTACCATTAGCTGGCCTGAAATCTGCTGGTGAGGGAAAAGATGGCAAAAGGCAAAAGAAGGTTGAGGTGATCAAGATCAAGAGATGTGTAAGCAACGCTTTCATCTCTGGGTTTTCAGGTATCTTCTACATTCTGTTCACGTCAAAGGCTATTGGCAGAGACCTTTATGCACACACCAGCTTGCTGGCTCAATTATGAAACCCAAACATCAAAACTGTGGGTTTTTCTTGCCTCGACAGCTGACTAAAATGATACAAAGCAATCTGCTGTTCCTGACTGGAAAGGCACTGGCTCCTGATTTGCATGGCAAGATACTGTATGTATAGCATTATTTTCAGTTAGTTCCCACTTTTATGACTTTGTTTTTGATTATGATTTCTCTAAATGGAGACAAGCATGGAGAGACAAACTAAGAAACAACAGGAATTTCTAGTGGATGATTTAAAATTTCATCAGCACTAAAGCCATTTAGTCACTTTACACTATGTAAACTCTCCCCTCTGCTTCATCATTCTTTAATTTGAGCTGTTAATTGCTTCTTTAATGGCTTCTCCTGGACCTAGAACTGGCACTGTGGGAGACAGAGGCCAAGGATGGCTTATGTCACCCCACTTGGAAGACACAGAGCTAGACAGGGAAACGTAACCCCATTGACCTGACAGCTGGAGGCTGAACAACATCATCAGCCTTAAGGGTCAGCTCACTCTGGCAGCAAGCAGAATGTATGCATTAAGTAAAACAAATTATAATTTCCTCCATAGTCTGCTGAGTACTTAACGGTCATTAGTCTGAAGATCAACTTAAATATCCCTCTGGAATGTGATCATTATTGCGGGTATTGTGTAGAAGGGCAAAATGAAATGTATGTGTATTGGGCTTATACTGTACATGCTGACCTTTAGGTGATACCAAGATGGCCCTTTGGCTCCAGGCAAAACTATAAAACCTTCTCTCTCTACCCTTTCTGTGCACCCTCTAATAGCATTACTAACTTTTCTCAGCAAGTGTTTTTTGGGGCATTTGCTCAAGTTATGATGAGTTTCAATGTTAGCTCATTAAACTACCACCTGGAATGCTTGAGCAAGATGATCAAGCAATTTCCTCTCACCTATTGATTAAAATGCAGCGCACAAATTTTGGCCAGAAATGTCAAAGTGCTCGTTGTGTTCCCACTCCATAACCACTGTGTCATATCTGACCTTTTCCCTCCATCACTGTCACCGCCACTCATGTCTCGGTATTAAGCAGGCCTTGTACACCTGGAGAACCAACTGACTGAACAGCAAGATGGCGTGTTGACAAACCGAGGGGAAACAACCTTTTGAATGAAGATCAAACTGCCATTTTCTGTTGTCGACGCTGATTTATCAACACCCTGTTAGAGGAAACTGACAAGTGCAAGACATGCTATTACCTGCAAATTGTTGATGCTGATTTGAGATACAAACGAAAGTGAGTTCCTGATGGAAAACTCCAGAAAAATACATTTTTTATTATGCTATATAATATTTACAGAGCAAGTCTATAAGTAGAAAGTAAAACTTTCATGGATGGAAAGCATAGAAATGCACCCTCCAACAGTAGATGTAATCCATACACAGCAGTCTAAGTTTGTTCTAAATACATTTTAGTGAAACACAACTGCGACTGGAAAAAAAAAAATGCAGGTTTCAACAAATCAGTGGTTTCAGTGGGCCACAAAGTAGAGAATACAATCGGAGATTCCCACTCTGTGTGCTGCATGCATCAGCTTTGATTTCATTTGATCATAGAAAGCAATCAATAGCCCATCACAATGTCCCCCTATTAATCTCAGATCTAAATCAATTCAGTTTGTATTCCCATACAAACTCAGGTAACAAGAGTCTCCACACAATGGTAGGCACACACTAACTGCACAATTACCCATTCAACACTGGGCACTCACTCACAGATATAAACGAGCTGTCAGAAAGCCACAAAAAAACTAATTGGATTGAGAAAAAAATGAACAAGCATTTTGTCGTTTGATCAATACTAACAGCGTGGATTGGGAGTTTTACATAAAATCTACTTAGACTTTGACAATAGCCAATAGAAGCGGTAAATACAATCTCTCTTGTTTTCCTTTCTCTCTTGGCCCCATTTTAAGTACATACATATTTTCAAGTGCAGGCCTGAACAAAAAAAAAAATCAAAAGAGGTCCCACAAGGCTGCTTGATTGAAATGGATAGAAAACATGTGATCATTACAATCTTTACCCATGAATTACACATACACACACACTCAGGATTCTTCAGGACAAAGTCAAGCACCTCTCAAAGTCAAAGCATGCCATACTACTAAAGGACCAAAGCCTAGGAAAGGTAAAGAGAATACCAATCTGACCTGATGACACCAGTGGGAGACAGAGAGAGAGGTGGAGGATGGAGACATTTAACATGTAGCATAAACATATTTGAAGATACCAGTCAAATGTGTGTTAAACCATCAGCCAATGAGCACAACCTGACTGAATGTATTAAGGGGCCTTATAGAGTTAAAAAGTTGATCAGGTGTTTTTTCACAGTCTATAACTATTCTGGATCCTGTGGCTGACACAGCTTGCAGTGGTTTGATTTATTCATTTAATTCATTTGACGTCAAACGCCTTCGGCTGACAGATGCAAACGAAGGCTGTTGGAGGGTTAAAGCAAAACAACTCCACTCCTGTGGAGAAGTTCCCAGTGCCTTAGCAATTTTTTAAAGACTTTCAAACAAACTCTTGTTCATTCAGTAAGTCATTGTCAACTATAGTTATGTCTGATGTCAGTAACAAAGGTGTTGCAAGTCTAAAGCCTATTTACTGTATGGAACTGCCACTCATGTATTCCCCTGGGTCCACCTTGGCTATACACACAAGTAATATACACACTGTATATTACCTTTATATGCAATGAATATTACATAGACAGAAACTAATATACACCTCCACACATACACACACACAGATAGTAGCAGGTGCTCTCTGTTGGATGTGGATGAAGACAGATGAGCGGTGATCATTCTCATTAGAGCAGTGATGAGCTCCTGTGAAGACATACACCTGGACCAGCGCACACCTGGGGAGACAAAAAGAAAGTGTGTGTGTGTTTGAGTATTTGTATGTGTGTGTGTGTGTGTGTGTGTGGGTGTGGGTGTGTGGGTGTGTGCCTAAGTGAGAGAAAAAAAAGAAAGAAAGAGAAGAAAATATTAGAGAGGCAAAGAGACAGAAATGAAAGAGAGTGAGGGAGAGACAGGATTACTTGGATCCACCCAGCACATACAGTAGGAGATAAAAAGTCTCAAATCAAATGGCATTTATAGAAGAAACCATTATAGTGACCAGTCAGTCCAATTCATTTTTCTTACCATTGCAAGATATGTTTCTTATCAGTATCACTAGATACACCTTCATCCTACAACCTGCAGACTGTCTCTCCATGGGAATACAGACACACACATGCACACACACTCACTTTATCTCTGATGAACCTGTCTCTGAATGACTCTGCCTGCATAAACGTATTGCGAACCCTATTTAGTGTACCTCTTTCAAGCTGGTGTCTGCAGTATAATGGTCACAGTGTGCGTGGATGTTTGTTTTTCAGAGATATGCTGTAGGAGGAAAATGTGTTTAGTGACACCATCTGAGGCAATCCTGAGCCTTACATTGAAACATAACATCACAAGCCCGCCATGGCATTAAATACATCATTTACATTAACACCACAGAACTTGTCTTGTCTGAAGACCCACATTGTCTCTCTCTGCTGGCAGTAACATCCAACATGCACATTGTTATAGTAGCTGTATCAGTAGCTGTAGTATGCAGATTCCCCTCACAAGCTACATCATATTTCTGTGTGTGTGTGTGTGTGCAAGATTGATAAGAGAGGGCGGGACAAGGTCGGATAGGGAAACCTAAATCGTTTGTTGATTGACGGACGCTGTCATCCAATTCCATTAGGTTTGTTCCTACACACCTTGGTGGTTGCTAATTTAATCTCGGCTCTGATAGAATGTAATTTGGTTAAAAAGGGCCCCTTATTAATATTTCCAGTATCATTTTGAGCCACTGATGGGCAGAGGAACTTTCATTACAGAGAGAAATTACAGAGGCTAGATGGCGTGTAGCTGGGGAGACAGTGGATGGGACTGGACAGAGATGTATGGGAGCATGGATGCAATAGCTGACATTGTTAGCTTCAATCAGTGGACTGAATACAGAAAAAAAAGACACACACATTGGCCGACATGTGCAGGAACGCATATACAGTGTATGAGTGGAAAGTAACTAAGTACTCAAGTACTGTATTTGAATTTCAAATTAATGCTACTTTACACTCTTTCTTCACAACATTTCAGATGGAAATATTGTACTTTTTACTCCACTACATTTATTTGACAGCTGTAGTTGCTTTTCAGATTAAGGTTTTACATAGAAAATAGAAAAATTTTAAATTAAAAAGATTAAATGAGCAGTTTCCAACCTTTTTGGCTTGTGAGCCCTTGCAAAAAAACTATGTCTAGTTGGTGCATCCTGTTATGTTTCTGATATAATGGACTGATAGTGGTTCCACCAACTTCTCAGTGGTTTCATTTAAATAACTGTTTGAGGCACAACGAGGTAAAAGTATCCAATAATTCACAAAAAAAGCGAAGATCAGAGAAAAACTCAAAAACAAATACAAAT
Source organism: Maccullochella peelii (assembly GCA_002120245.1). Lineage (NCBI taxonomy): Eukaryota > Metazoa > Chordata > Actinopteri > Centrarchiformes > Percichthyidae > Maccullochella > Maccullochella peelii. Next base: position 7,074 of record LKNJ01002154.1, on the reverse strand, counting down.
TTGTGTAGCAGAAATTAGACTTTTCTTCTCTTCATTCCCTTTAATCATCTCACGACCCCCCAGATTTATATTGCGACCCTTTGGAGGGGGGCCGACCCCTAGTTTGGGAACCACTGGAAAACATTTTGTAACTGTAAATAAAGTAGATAAAACTAGCTCAACCTCAACCAGCTACAACAGTAAAATGCTGCTTATGCATTGATGCATCAGGATTCCCAGTAATGTAATATATGATAATATATTGTACATTTTTCTGTATAATGAGTATTTTTACTTCTTATACTTTAAGTGCATTTAACTGCTAATACGTCTGTACTGTAAGTGGGATTATGAATGCAGGACTTGTAACAGAGTATTTTTACATTGTTGTATTAGTACTTTTATTTAAGTATAGTATATGAATACTTCCTCCATCACTGATACAGTGCACGGACACAGCAACACACACCCCCACAAACACCAATTCCTTTATATTAAGATGATGATCTATAGACTGGAGGATGTCTGACAACCATTTAGCTGTCTGCAAACATAATAAGCACCATAACAACAGAACATAATCCAAAAGGCTAAGGGTTCCCAAGACAGAAAAACATCACCCTCCTCACTCTGAGAAGACTGTTCTCCCCTTCCCTTCTTCTATAGGCCCGAGATATTACTGCCTTCATCTCTGGATGCTCTCTTCCACTCCTCCTTCTCTCTTTGTCTTTCTGTTACACATCTACAGAACACATACAGTACATATATAACACACCACTACTGTGTGTCATGCTGTATCCGGGCTAGCTAGCAGAAAGTCTATCATTGCACTCCAGTGTGTCAGTATGTGGGTGTGTGTTTGTATTTGCATATAGCCCTGTATTCAAAGGAAACAGCAGTAAGGGGAGTAATATTTGGCAAGCACAGTTGCATCCGTGCCCCTCGCCAGTCTTTGGATTAATTTTTAAACCTTCTTTTCTTCTGCTCCAATACTGACTTTGAGTTGCCCACCTGAGAGAAGAATGAATTTTTAGCAGGTAATCACTAATTTCTGGCAGACTCAATTTAGAAAGTAGTCTTCTCAAGTCTGGTATATGGCTTTGGAATTGCTTTTGCTTTAATTTCCTGCTGTACTTGTATTCACTCATGCGCTGCACATCTGTGCCCCCTGCTTCCTTCCTAACCTCAGGCTATATTCCAAACCCTCCCCTCTGCTCAGCTCCCTGTCCGACCTTCTTCTTCTGCTCCCTACCCTCACCTCCATGCCCTTACCACACCTCTACCCAGCTCCTTTTTCTTCTTCATCCCTCCCTCTGCTTCCCTCTCTTCCTCCCTGCCCCAGGCCACCCCACTTCTCCAGTCTCATCGAGCCTTTCGGGATAAAGAGAATACAGAGGATCAGTTCTGCTCAGTGACCTTTGGAGGTGGCCTTCAATCTAAAGGTATGGCAGGGGAGGCAGAGCTTAGAGAGATTTACTGGGGTTGCCTACGGGAGAGAGAAGAGATTTCTCCCCCTGCCAATTCTCCAGAGGCAAAGAGAGGTGAGGCAGAGAATAGAAGAGAAGACAAGGGAAGAGAAGAAAAATTAAGTGTCTTTTCTGAAATAGAGACTGACTGAAGGCTTGGGCAGATGGGAGTAGATAAGAAGAAAAGAATGGTGAGGAAAGGAGAGAAGAAGTGCCTGCTGGTCACGGTAGGGCAGCGGTCATTTGTAGCACAACTGGAGGCTCTGACCACTGAGAGGAGAGGACAGATCCATAGATACAGTATAGGATTAGAGAGATGCATGGGGAGAGAGAGCATATCATGAAAGGAAAAAGGAATATCCTGCAAAGGACGCCGCAGAGAACTGAAACAAATAGATTCTTCTTTCTTCGTGTCTGTATGATCAATGCTACACCTACATACCCTGTCAACTACAACAGATCTTTGCTCAGTAGGAATGAGAAGAGACATGCTTACCTACCATTGGGAGAGTTGAAGGTTAAAGCTGAAGAAATCATACTGTGTGATGTATGTGTGTGTGGGTGTGTGTATACAAAACTGTCCCACGAGGGGTCCCCTTGCAGGTGGCTTTTAATTTTGGTCCAATTTGCATATATCCAATCAGGTAGAGTAATTGGGAGTGTGTGAGATAGCGTGGGGAGACTGCACACACACACACACACACACAGACGCACTGAGGGCGTTAGTCTGTCCCGGGATGCGACAAAATTGTGTTGCAGACGAGCTGATGACACTGATAATTGTGACACTGAGTGATGGCTCTAATCAGCAAAAGTATCTTCCTAATCAATTGACCTCAGCCCACCTCCTCCTGTCTCCATCTCCCAGGCTTCAAAACAGCTCCTTGTCCCTGACATGAAAGGCGTCCACATTGGAGAAGAGCATGAATAGCCTGAATTACAATTATTGACCTTGACAGGCAGTGGCAGACAAAGCACAGTGATAAGAACCACACAGGGAGAAACAAATTCTCAGCATGAAGCTAGATGAATAAGTGATGTCTGTCAGCTGATTTCAACTTGGGCTTTGTCTTGCAAATGCAAACTTTCAGACTTTGTGGATACTTATTTCATGGTACAAAATTTATATTTAGTCTGAATATTTTTTTACATAAATCTACAGATTGTTTAACTTCATTGCAATTTTACTTTTGGTTAAAAATGTGGAGAAAAATCCTGATATTTAAATATTCTCTTAAATATCCAAAAGTCGCAATTAACACAAAACAAAATCTGTTTGAGTACTTCTGTTGTAATGTCTCAGAGTGACAGCACAGTGCTACTACATTTTATTTACTTCAACCGTACTGGACAGTGATGTTATGTAACTGATGCTGGTAGCATGTCAGTTAAATAACGTCACTGTCCAGTGAAAAACATGCGTCTCCAAATTTAGTGATTTTTAATTTTTTAGATAAATTGAACAATTTAGTGTCCCAGTATAGCTTAAGAAAATTCTCCGACTTCTTTTGCTAAATAAACCATTTTCAAAGTGAAGTCACAAAAATGAATGAAGCTAAACTTTTTTCATGTGAAAAGCCACACTTTGGAAACTACTGATATAAAGGACATAATACAACAAATAAGTTTAGTCAGAAAGGACATATTGAGGGAAACTTAATAAGAATATTACAAAAACAAACATACAGTATATTTTTAAATTCAATTTTCAATCTCTTCGCATTAAAACTTAAATTCTATTATTTTGCCTTTGTAATGTGTGCCAGTATGTACTATACAGTATCTTCTCTGGTTGCTGTTATTTATCTGCACCATTAAATGGCAATAAATGATAATAATACACTGGTTATTGCAAATCCTGTATAATGTTACATTCTTGTCACAAAATGACATGAAACTTAAGACCTTCATATGCTGCCACAGTGAAAGATGTATAGGGTAAGAATTGTACTAGAATACTCACTGTAAGAATGTTTTATCCAGGAAACAAATGAACTGTATGTTTCTAATGTATAATGTATATCTGACTGCATAAATGTTAATCTAAAAGACATGATCACATTTCCAGAAACATCTACAGTATATCAGTGAAACTTTCGGGAATATTTATGAACAGGAATGCTTGTTCTATTCGTTCTAGCTCTGTGGTTCAACTGTGGTTTTTTTCTCTGGAGGCATGATGAAAAATGCATATGGTTGGAATGACAGCCTATTTCAGGGAGAGTGACAGAGTTTGCGGATTGTAACACTCTGGAGAAGCCTAATCAAATGGAGAAGGGCTGGCTTGAGGAGCGATAAACACTGAGAAAACCCATAATTACCAACAGCCAAGCAAATGGCCCATCTAGGCACACAACCACTTAATTGGTAGTTAGGTTTTTCTCTGGAAAGGCACAAAAGCATCAGAGATAATTTCTTAATGGGGGCCTATTAAGTCTGAGGATCTGGCATTTAGGGCTTGCGAGGCAAACACAAATATACCGACCACATACAAAAACCCCCACTGACAGACGCACGTGCACAAAGCTGCCCACTGTCCACACACACATTCACAGATCTCTCATCATGGAAAGCAACGCAGCTGCTATTTAAGTAAAAGTACACAAGTATGAACACTAAATGCACCGTAGAGTATCAAAGTAAAAGTACTCATTCTGCAGTGTCCCCTGTGACAGATATATATGACAGATTATCAGTGTGTAAGCATATCACTTCATTCACCTTTTACCTCATATATATCTTATATACCATACTATATTATACTACATATATATATATATATATATATTTACATATGTTAGACTTGCTGACTCATAAAAGAATAAATCACACCACTGTCACCTGTAAATTTGTTTTTATTTATACTTGTATAGTTTCTGTTTTTTACTTCTATACTTATTTAAGTTTTATACACCTCTCTATTAGTTATTTTTTACTTGATCTATTTATCTGTACTTATTTCTGTCCTGGTGCTGCTGCAACAGCCGAATTTCCCCTCTGGGGATCGATAAATGATTACCTTATTTTATCTTATCTTATTTTCCCAAACTAGCGATTGGGCCACCCTCCAAAGGGTCACAAGAAGTATGGGGAGTCATAATAAAATTCTGATCCATTAATGTGTAGTACTCTTATGGACTTTTCTCTAATCATTGTTTTTTTGTGAAATATTGGACAATTTTGACCTCTTTACTTATTTAAATGAAACCATCTGAGAAAAATGTAGTGCAAAAAGTACATTTTCTCTTTAGGAAAATATAGCTGAGTAGAAACATAAAGTAGCACAAAATGGACATACTTAAGTAAAGTACAAGTATTTCAAAATTGTACTTGCAGTATATATACTATACCACCACTGCTACACCTGTAAAACAGATGCAACAGCTATGGTAAATGTGGCCCTCAGTGTGTTTACATAAAGTTACCTTATTTCTTAAACCCCTTCAATGCAGGGTTTTAAAGAGTAAATATGAACGACAAAGCCCATTACAGGGAAACTACTCTAAACCGAGTAGTTATAACTATTCAACAGTGACAACACAGATGAATAGAAACCTTGGCTGTTGGTCTCTACAGTATGAACATGTGCCCCTGATGACATGTGGACTGTTGCCCAGAAACAATCAAGTCACATGCAGTAATGCTTTTAACTGCCTATTTCTACTGTAAGGTAATAAAGAGTACCGGCTGCTATAATAGAGCTCTGGTTCCAACATGGGGAGAGGAAGAGGGAGAGGAAGAGGCTTCACACACACACACCCACACATGCCACTGTCCAGCTTAGCAGCTGCGCTTGGTCGGTGCAGCGGGCAGGCTCTGTAAAATTACACTTGAGGACATAATCTTGACACTGCACTGTGTTATCTCAGGCCGTCGTGATGTTGATTCAGCAACAGAAACAGCAGTACACAAGACAAGAAATGAAGTGTGTATGGGCCTTTGCTATACTTCAGTGTATGTGGAAATGTCTCACAGTACATGGAGAGAAAAAAAAACATCCTTGTCTGGCACATTATTTGTTTCTGCCCTTAATTTAGTTTGGCACAAAAACACAGAGTCTAAACTGAAAGACAACATGGGACATTTTTTAGATTAGGTTTGAAAAACAACAGATTTGAGCGCAGGATAAAAAGGGATAAACATTTTTGTTGAATGTTTGAAGACTTAAAGTGAAATTTTGATGCCTCAGAGTTCACTCCTCTTTGTCGCTTACTGTACACCATCAGCAATCATTTCAATTATGACAAATTCTTGCACATGAGGACGCCTGATCTCATTCACAGATGATATATTTTAGGATCTCTCTAAGCCAGCTAGCAAACTTCTCTGCTATGCACCAGCAGGGAGTAATCTCTTGCGAAAACATTTATCTTTGAGGAATCTTGCTTAATCATCTCCATGGTGTTGTGCAGCTCAGCATCTGAGGAGTTAGGTGGTTTGGATTAGGCCCTCCTGCTGTGTTCGAGTCTTATCACAGTCTCCACACTGTATCCAGCTACAAGTCGACAGTCTTAACCCAAGAATCCTCTCTCAGAGCGAGCCCTGAGTTCAACTCATTGCTTTTTTGTCAAGTGACAATATCTGTAGCAGCACATCACTCGATACATCAATCTCATAAGGTCTTTATCTCAATAGCCTTTTTTTCCCCTTTGAAGCAGTTTTTTTCATTGACACAGCCATTGATACACATTTAAAGCCTAATTTGCGAGGCCACAGGGAAGTGAGCGACCTGTCCTCTATCTCCAGCACCTTATCTTCTTGTCCTCATCACGGTTTATATATAGGCCGCGGCTCACGGTTAGAGAGAAAATGGCCGCCGCAGGAAGCAGACATGTCATGGAGTCTTGCAGAGAGGTTAATGATGGGCTGGCTGTCATTCCCGAGGCGGTGATGTAGATAGGTCATACACACATATACTTGTTGTACCACACGTGCTCTCGTGCACGCATGCACATAAAGGCGGATGTCGGGGAAGTGAGTGATGCATGTTACCCTGAGTGTTTCTGACAAGCTTGAGCAGTCAGGGAAAACAAGGCCATGCTGCATGATTACTAAGTGACACACTGAATGTGTGCAGACGGGCCGGCTAGCTGCTTCTAGTCCGCTGATGAGTACTCGGTGTGTGTCTGTTAGTGTGTGACAAAACACCACCACCTGGCTCGGTGTGACCCCCAGCATTCCCCAAAGGCACTCAACCCTGTGCTTCAGGCTTCTACAGCGCGCGTCCCAGTAATTGCCCTTTCATCGCTCTTCAAAGTGTATATCAGAGGGAATGCGTGTTTAAATATGCGCATGTGTATTGCTGTGGCCTGCTGCTGCACATGTGTCGAGGGGATAATTATCCTTTCATATGTCCGCAGCATACTGCCACTCAGGTGCTCCTCTCTCCTGACTCCTACCATTTCCCCTCAAGTTTATTTTCTTACGTTTACATGACCACTTTTACGTTTGTGTCTACATTTGTCAATCAATATCTCTCCAACTGGTATCGTCTCATCAATCTGTAAAATACCTGCTTCTCCTCCTCTCTCCTTCACCCTCCCTTCTCCGCGCCATCTCTCCTCCCCTTACTCCCACTCCTTCATCTCTCTGCTGCTGTTAGGCTGTTGTGTGTGTGTGTGTGTGTGTG
>LKNJ01002153.1:63655-78220 GCA_002120245.1 Maccullochella peelii | reverse complement strand
GTTTGAGCTCTTTGAGGTCAGCTCATGAAAAATTGGAGCAAAAACAAAAGTGTTGCGTTTATATTTTTGTTCAGTGTACTTTGCATTGCAGCAAACCAAACTGCAAGATTTCATATCATATTGAAATACATGAATCAGAGGTTTCTTGGAAGGTATGAATGTCCTAACTCAAGGTCCACTTACTAGCTTTTTCCAGAGCTTTCACCCAAAAGGAGAATGAGCTTTCAGCCACATCTCCTGATTCAGTTTTGGAAAAAGTTAGTAAGTGGACCTTAAATCAACAATGACCTTTCACACTTATCTTATGAAATGCTTTGTAAAGTGGTTGGTTATAATGTAATTCATGTGTGATTTTTAGTAATTAGGTTAAGGCATGCAAAACCATCAGTATGTTCCTGAAAGCTCTTATTTAAGTCATGAGAACTTTAACGTTTGGACATTTTGTATGTTCTTAGTGAAATGTTTTCTTGATCAGACATTAGGGCAAAGTTTGGATTAGTTTTGTGGTAGTTTTATTTCACACTAAGTGCATGTTGCAAAAGACCCCAAGTTTGGTCTTTTACTAATTGATGAACCACAGGGGAGTAGAAGCAGTGTAAGGTGTGAAATGCATGCACTCAGTAGCTTTGTACCTTACTGTTGACGAGGAGAGAGACGGGACATATAGTGATGATTAGTTTTACTTCCACAACTGTGGCCGCACATACACACACACACACACACACACACACACACACACACATACATACATGCTTCTGTATACTCTGTGATTATCACATTAATTTTAAAGTTTGTGATACCACATTGAAAATAAAGGAGCTTGCCAAAAGGAGAGATTGTTTTTTTTCCCCCCAGCTGATAGTTAATATTTTAAGAAAATCTAACACTGCTACATACACACGTTTCAGGCAATGGATGTATGGAAAATCAGATGCAAGCAGCTCCCAAAAGAGGTTTTATGTGTGTCTGTTGAGGACCTTGGGTTTGTTTTTGAGAGCAGTTCTCCCTGCATATAGTAAGGATATTACTGTCACTGTAGAGTTTTTATTATTATTCTAATGACATAAACTAGGAAAGTAAGGCCCACATGGACTAATGGCTTCACTTTCTGTAAACTCCACCAAGAGCTGTTTTTATACACCAACTCTCCTTATTTTCTGCTTAAAACTGTTTTTTTTCTCTTTCTACCTCACTCCACTCTCCCAAACCCCACTCTCCTCCTGTACTCTGTTTCTCTTTCTCCTCCAGCCCTTCAGGTTGACGAAGGGATGGAGCAGAGAGCAGAAGACTCCTCCCATTCTCCCAACAGCCATCCAGTCATACCCTCCATTAATCTGACTCATGGGCTCAATTCCCCTGAGATCTCAGAAATGGACAGGGAAGACCCAGACAGGGAATTAGAGGGGAGGGACTGTTTTCATGGATCTCAGCTGACTGACAAGCAGGGCAGCCACAGAGAGGGAGGAGAGGCGGAAGGAGGTGTAGGATACACCATTTCAGTCATAGGAAATGAACTGCACCCCTGTACAGCTGGAGAAATGGATCGGCCCAAGCCCGCAGAGCAGCAGGGAGGAGATTTAGGTCTAGCACAGGAAAAGGAGGCAAAAAGGGAAGAAGAGGAGAGGGACGTGGAGGAGGCAGCCGAGGCTTTGGAGACGGAAGATGAGGGAGAGGATGAAGAGGAGGAGAAGCAGAAGGAAAGAGACTCTCCTTTTTGTCAAAAAGCTCTCCCAGTGGACACTCTGGTCAGTGGGGCAGAGGTGGAGGTACAACAGCTGCACCAGGAAGCCCTAGCTAAGAAGAAGCTACATGAGGAGACCCAGGTATATAGCTGAATTTGTTGGCTACTTAAGGTACTCTGAATTTAGCTTTGAAGATATTTTTACCAAATATATATAAAAAAAAACAAATCAGAGTAAGTATAGAGAAATATAATATTTTAAAGTCTGTCATTTACGTTATCTGTGAGTTCCTAGTTTGTTTGTTTTGGCAGTCATTTTACACTCTACTCTCCTGAATTGATTTGTCAGTTAAACTGTGTCACAAGGAACCAGAACCATTATGATAGTTTCTTCTGTTGAGTTTTGAGTTATTCTTGTTTTGTTAAGTCATGGTGATTGCAGCTCATGCTAACTACTCAGTTCCTCTATCTATCTTAACAATCCATTGTTGCTATTGCTGGAAACCTTTTACTTCCTCTATTCCAGATTATTTTTTCCTGGGAACAACCTACCCATCACTGGCTGTTTTGAACAGCAAATTTAACAGCTTTCACTATCTTATAAGTTTTAATGATTTCAATCAGAATTGTGTTCTAGCAGTCTTAAAGAGAGTAGAGCAACAAACAGGATTACTGTCTCCATGACTGTATATTGATATGTAAGTTATCACTGCATTCTATTATTGCTGCAGGAGAGCGCTAAAGCCTGCCTGCACCAGGAGGCCCACCTTCCCCAAGAGGCTCATATGAAGGAGCAGGAGCAGAGCGAGGAGGGAACGGAGGAGGAAGAGGACGAGTATGAAGTAGAGCAAGTCGACATCATCAGAGAAGCTGCCTCATTGGACGACATGGCTAAACTCATCACTGTAGAGGAGGTGTGTACATTATCATACTTTTCTGTGGATGAGTAAGGGAGAGTAACCTTCTGAGACTTCTCTTTCATTTGTTTAGCAAGTTATGTTACATTGATTTCTGTTTTCATTATTTATTTGCATTTGCATGAATGCTTGTGTGCGTGCATATAGAGTTTATTATAGAGATTATATGTACAGGTATGCATATAACCTGGCACGATTTGTTAGTTTGTCTTCCTTTCAGCCTAAGAGTCTAACGTAATAACTATTGAACTCAACAAAAACAATACACTGGTAGAACCACATACACATTTTAAAAATGTTAACCTCAGACTGGCAATTTGACAACCATTTTAAGGTTTCTGTCTGTCTGTATCAGCCCTTTATAATGGACAGCACAGTGCCCTGTTGAATTCAATTCAATTCAGTTTTATTTATATAGCGCCATATCATAACAGCACTTTTTCATATAGAGCAGGTATAGACCATAGTCTTTATATTTACAGAGACCCAACAATTCCCACCAAGAGAAAGCACTAGGCGACAGTGGCAAGGAAAAACTCCCTTTTAACAGGTAGAAACCTCGAGCAGAACCAGGCTCTGGGTGGGCGGTTACCTGCCTCGACCGGTTGGGTTGAGAGAGAGCAGTTGAGCTGTTGAGCAGCCCTAATACCTAATGGTATTACCTAGCCATTGCTGTGATACCCAGGCTATGGATTTGTTTTGCGGATATGGAACCCAATTTGACATTTAACTCTTCTATACTGAGAGAATAAGACATTGAGAGAAAAGTAGGAGAACTGAAAATGTCATGCACTTCAGCATCTAGCAGGATTACTGTGTTGTTATTCTCATATAATTATTTGAGGATGGGTGGATACCTGTATTTGGTTTCATATCTGTGTCCGGTGTGTTGAGAGAAAAACAGATTTCTGTTTTAGATTTAGTCAACATTGTTTGTGTCATTACTTAGCTTTAAGCTCAAGTGCTGGTTACTGACTTATTTCCGTGGTTAAATCTCTGAAAGAGAAGAACAGGGAGCGAAACAGGGAGCATAAATGAAAGAGAGGTAGCTGCAGAGAGACACCTAGTACATGGAGCGGAGACAGAAAGAACTAAGGCACAATGCTAACCAGAGAAATGGCCTGCTTTTATCAACTACAGGATGTAGAGCAGCCAGGGAGATATACATAGATATATTTCACTTATTAATAAACTTAACTATAAACTGAGTGAACATTGTGTCTGCAGTGTTTACTTCACTACAGACTTAATAGGTGTGCTTTTAAAAATACTCGTACCAGTCTTCTTGTTTCTTCTTGACTTTTAATTAGACTCGTAGCACAAAGAAATTCAGAGAACTCAGTTTTTCTCACACTATAATCTTTCCATTTAATGGTTCATAAACTACAAGGTTTAGTCACCAGTATGGAGGTTGGTACTGATCTGTGATCAGTCAGTCAGTTGTTAACTTTCACATTTGTTATTCAGTTCAACCTCATAAGCAGTTTGACTGTAAGTCACAACCTTTCAGATGACTTGATTTTGGACTAAATCGGTTCAGAGGGAATAAGGAATCATAACACAAGGTCTGTGTCAGGCAGCCCGTGGATGACTACATTATGACTACATGACGTAACAGTAAGCAGAAGTATTGCTAAATATGACAGGTACTCTGCCTGGCCTTGATAGTCTGCTATCACTTGGCCAAAGTTCATTTGCAATCGTAATACGTATTTTGAAAGCTTTTGCGTTGAGCCTGGGATGATCGTTCATGGTCTAATGTGCATCTTATGTCATAGTGAAGCAGTGCCACGGACTGTATGACTGACTGTAAATGATGTAATGATGTAAATCTGTTGGAGGGAGCATTGTTAGTGAGTTGTAAAGTTCAATACTGCTGATTGTGCGATGTACTGACATCTGGTGGACATGGCTGGTGAGGAACACCCTTTGTAATAGAACTTCTTCCTCATCCACAATGTTGTCAGTGTATGAAGATGAACAGATCAAACTGGATTTGGTAGAAATTGTGTTTATGTTAATATATACATCTGTATACGGCTTCCTAACATCACTTTGTTTTTGTTTGTTTTGCTTCCAAGATGTCTCCTGCCTTTGGCCTGGTCTCCATATTGAAGAAGCGGAGTGTTTGTGTGGACAACGTGAGTGTGTCTGCCAGCTCACAGCTCCGACCTGACAAACCTCCGGCCAAAAGACGCGTCCACTTCAAAGTCCCTGATGACGGCTATGAGCAGGGTGTGTTTGTGTGGTTATTGCCCACGATTGAAAGACTCGTATCTCTCCATAAACATGGAACTAGTGAATTGCCTCACTACAAGTGAGCTAATTTGTAACATTGGCAGGGTTGAATTTAAGGCTAGGTAACCTACACCAAATGTACGAATCCATTGCGACAACACTGTCAAAAGCTGTTGATGAATTCTAGGAACTTATTATTTATCTACTGCTCTGTAACTTCCCTGTATTTCTCCCTCTGTTTCTCTTTCTCTGTAGAAGTTGGCGGTGGGGACTCCTGCCTGCTTCTCTTCCTGCTTTGTCTGGTTACCGTAGTGATCAGTGTGGGTGGCACTGCCCTTTACTGTGCGCTGGGTGATGCCCACTCCTCAGTCTGTCAGGACTTCTCCAGAAATGCAGACTTCTACATTGGCCAGATACAGCGCGGGATAGCTCAGATCCAACATTGGTTTACTCCTGGGTCATAGCAGCAAACAGTGTGTCAACATTGTGGAGCCACTGGCCTTACTCTTTATCGCCGTAGGTTCCAGCAGTTCCTGCTACTTCCTGGGACAATGTTTTCTGGTGTTTAATGGTGCCAGGCAGCTGCTACAGCCCCTGCCACTATGTGGAGAAAGTGGCTATTGTGCTGCCTAATTGGCTAAACGAGTATATCAGATATGCATGGCATTTGTAAGCCTGCTCTACTGCATTTTTAATGTTCTTTGAATACAATCCCAGGGTTCATTGAGACTTAAAGTCGTAGGTCAAATGTCCCTTTACAACACTAGTTTGAAAGGGAAAGAGAGAGACAAAGAGGATAACTGGAGAATGGAGACTGCATAACAGAAGAGAAAGAACTGACCTACATCCCTCTCAACCCTGTCCAGATTAAATAGGTTATAAATTCTCGAGCTAGGTTTAGAAATGCCTACTGTGACTTAAGTGTCCTATTGAACTAGCTGAGCGCTGTCTCCGCACATACGTTCACTGTCAGCCAGTGATACTTACGTTTCAAAAGTCACTGGTAGATAAATCAGCCATGACTGGATACAAACTTTCACTGACTCACACTGGACCCCAAGACTCAACTCCTTCAGTTAAGAATAAGAACAAAGTATAGTTATAGTATACTGTATAGTTTGTTAACTGGGGGCCACAGAGATGCTCTCTCCACACTACCTGCACAAATGGGAAGTGCCCCAATGGGCATTTTACATTTTAACTGCTGCAACCACTAGTGTTGCTTTTATTGATGACTTTTTTTAAATCACAAATGAAATTTTAAAATGAACAAACCATTCTGTGGTCTACTACTTGGAATTAAATCATTATGTCTTAATCAACCTTTGAATGAGTCTTTGGAGTTAATGTTTAACTTTGCTTTGTGTCATCTGTGGCGCATTTATATATTTTCAAAAAAAAGATTGAGGGTTATTTTGGTATTTATCAATATTGAGCTGATTTGTGTAGCATATGCAACATGTACAGAACACAATGCACCTCTGTATATACTGTCAGAAGAATGTTTAACATGTTGCACGCAAGACTGGTACAATTTTTGTAGTATATTGCAATATTTCTACAGGCATTGTTGTATTGGTCCTAGACTACATGCAGGCTTTACATGGTTTGATCAGAAACAAAAAATATCCAAATCCACAAACTGTTTTCAAGTACATGCATTAGTTATGCACAGATAACCTGAACAAAAAATACTCCTCTCTTTTAGCGAGGTATGAAATGTTTAAGTAAAAAAACTGATGGTAATTGTACAATTAATGTTGAAAGCAAGAATTATTCAGTGTACTTCATCAGTACAGGCCTCGATGTTGATGGGATCATTTGAAGCTCTGTGTCAGTCCAACTCTGCCTGCCTGCCTGTGTTTTTGGTGTTCTTATGGATTCTGGGCATCATCCTCAGTGTGTGATTGTCAATGTTTTCTATTTGTTTCTTTTCCAAAATAACTTTTTGCCACCGCTTGGTCTTCTTAAAGGGTCATCTAGTTAACATCTGCCATTTTTGTTAAACATGTACTTAATGTGTTTACATCTGCTGAAATTTGAGTCCTGGTTTGATCAGACCTTTCTCAGGGTGGAGAACTGATTTCCTTATGAGACAGGGAAAAGGTTTACACTTTGTCCATGAAACCAACTCTTTATTCTAACACCAGTGCTTTAACTTTTATTTCTAATCATTTTAAAGCAAATGTTAGTCTTATTGGAGTCATTTTACTGCATAGTTGCTGTTTGCCTAGTCAGGCCTCCATACTTTTTATGTTTTATTTCAACATATTGCAATGTTGGGTGTCTTGTTCATTATTTTTCCTTTCATTTCCTGTAGTAGTCGATGCCATAAAAATGCCCTAGAAAAACCACATATCTCACAAAGGTCTTAATTGTCAGGATGTAAAAAAAAAAAAAAAAAAAACTCTATCAAAGAGGTGACATTCAAGTGTCTTACTTGTGCATTTATAATCATTTAAGGTAAAACCGTATTGTCTTTCTCTCATGGTGTGTCACTCACAAAATCCTGAAGATTTCTTGGAGATATGAGGTTTTCCCAGGACATAATTGTAGATTGAGTCTTGTTTTTATTTGCACATGACGTCTGGCTGGTCCAGATGGTCTCAGAAAACTTCTTATTTAATCTTCTAGATGATTTAAATTATTTATAATAAGAGGGATGTCAAGCGTAGGTGGTTAAGAAAAAAAAAAGATGCATCTTTCGCATCTGTTTGTTGCTTGTTCTCTTTGCTTCATTATTGTCATCATACATCAGATAGATTTTTCATCTCTTATATCGCCATTGTTCTTCAGGAGGATTTGACAGAGGATTGACTTTCTTATTTTATAACCTGACTCTTCTGGATACCATCATCTGGGTCATCATTACATGTTGTTTATTTTCATTCATTTTCCCTTATCAATTTCTGAAGATGATTTGAAACTGCTGAGTTTGTGCTACTGCTGTCATTATCATCTTCGTCACACACACAGAGATTGTTAAAAGGGTCGGAGCATCAGATATATGTTCATTTGTTTTACCCAATTGGTTTTTAACAGAACATGAATGAATGAAAAGTCATAATTTTTGTGTGTGTGACTCACTACTGTGTACCACTGTTATCAACCCGATGAAAGGCGTTTTATGAATTCTTTGAGGAACTCTTTCACTTTGTTCTTACAAATTGTAATAAGAAGATGAGGTTTTTATTTTTTGTTGTTAAGAAAACACCTCTTCCCTGTTATGTGTCCTGTTAAAACCATTGAAAAAAGTTGTTTGTGAGCTTCTATTCTGTCTCTTCTGCAACAATACTGACCGGTGTTCTTGTTCATATAGTTAGAAGGTAATGGGCCAAACTGGGAATTTAGAAACTTTGAAGCTAATGTGAAAACTTCCCCAGTTTCAGTGTGCAGAGCTTATAACTGTACTGATGCAAGATGAGTTAAAGTAGGATGTATGTAAGTCACACTATGGATGTGACCGTCTCAGTCATGTAGCAATACATTTGGTTGAAAAGACTCCTCTTGTGTAGAGCCAATTTACTCATCCAAAGCAACAGGTGGAGGACATAATGAATAGACTAAAATTTACAAGGGCTATGGTCACAAAATGTTATATGGTCATTTTTAGTACTGCAGTACATTTCCATGTATCTCTATTGTAGAATAGGTCTGGCTTTTCTGACATGCTGCATGTTTAAATGTGCTGGAAAATAAACCTGCCTCATCAGTCTGAGCTATATCACATTTAGATTTGACAAATGTATCAAGTGAACTGTAAGTGTTTGTTCAGTCTTCTTTTGATAATGCTAGTTAGTACCTACTTAAAACTACAGTAGTTTGTTCTTGGCCACTGAGGATTGCACCCAACATTAAGGGAATTGCCTCATTAACGTACACCGAACATAATCAAAAGGGTGGTCATAACATTATGACCACCCTTTTGCCGCCAAAAGGGCCACCCGTTGAGGCACGGACGCCACTAGATCTCTGAAGGTGTGCTGTGGTATCTGGCACCAAGATGTTAGCAGCAGATACTTTAAGTCCTGTAAGTTGCGAGGTGGGGCCTCCATGGATCGGACTTGTTTGTCCAGCACAGCCCACAGATGCTCGACTGGATTGAGATCTGGGGAATTTCTGGGGAGTCAACACCTTGAACTCGTTGTGTTCCTCAAACCATTCCTGAACCATTTTTGCAGTGTGGCAGGGTGCATTATCCTGCTGAAAGAGGCCACTGCCATTAGGGAATACCGTTCCCATGAAGGGGTGTACTTGGTCTGCAACAATGTTTAGGTAGGTGGTACGTGTCAAAGTAACATCCACATGAATGGCAGGACCCAAGGTTTCCCAGCAGAACATTACCTCTGCCAGCTTGCCTTCTTCCCATAGTGCATCNTGGTGCCATGTCTTCCCCAGGTAAGTGACGCACATGCACCCGGCCATCCACATGATGTAAAAGAAAACGTGATTCATCAGACCAGGCCACCTTCTTCCATTGCTCTGTGGTGCAGTGGACAGGGGTCAGCATGGGCACCCTGACTGGTCTGCGGTTACGCAGCCCTCACTTCACCTGTCAGTGGTCATAATGTTATGGCTGATCGGTGTGTTTAATCTTCATTTGGCTGTACTGTGCATATTGACTGAAGTAAAGAGAGGCTGTTATAGGTTTGGGAACTTTCTTATTGTGGTATTGTGTAGTGGCAGTTATACAGTGCATTTGGAGGCTCCATTAAAGACCACAAACCTATCCATGTTTCAAATGCCAAAATAAAATTGAGCGCTTAACAAGAAGGATCATTGTCAAATGATTTTGGACTGACTGTGAGATGACTAACCTTGGTTCAGATTTGGTAGAAATCCTCCTCTGTAGAAGCAGAATACAGTCACATTTTTGTATGTTTGTTCTCTTCTGGAAAGTGTAGAGTGAGGGGGATCTGCTCTGTTTATCTTCGTAGGTCACGTGATTTCCGGTGTTCTATCATTCATTCAAATCTGGTTTTGAATTAAAACACCAGAATATGTATCCTGGTGAGTACTGACACAAAATAGTTTGTATAGTTCACTTACGTCGTCTAAAGGTCAATTAAAATAAAAGTATTTTGATAGCTAATGCCAGTTTGATTACTTTTAGTAAAACATATGAGACACAAGTTATTATTCCAAGAAGAGTCTGTTTGTCTTAAAACATGTATGGAGAGGATCTTTAAGAATTTACACAATTTATGATTGGGTGATAAGGTGAAAGCCCTTTTTGTGAAAAAGGGGTTTAAAGTTATACTTTTGTGTTACTTCTCTTCCATCCCTATTCTCACTCATTTTAAACCATTTATTTGTTGTAATTATAATATATCTATGTTATTTTCACACAGGTATTGCTATTGGCATGATTATCAAGACCTACTTTGCTCTTTCAGACTTTGACAAACTTTCCAGGGGAAATGCTCATGCAGATGCTTCAGTCAGTTAGTATTCCTCTCATTGTGACAAACGTGATAATAGGTAAGCTGGAGGTCTATTTCTCACTCTGTTAACTGTTACATCAGGTTTTCCATGTTATACACAAGGCATTTAAATGGGCTGTACTGGTGGTTTGGCAGATTTAAGCCTGTGAATTGTGTATGCTTTACATTAAAGACACAAAACAAAACCAAGAGAAAGGTTTTCAGATGTCTTACAGCAAAAGTATACTAGGCCCACTGGACATCAGACATAGATTATGTTATGGCAGCAGCTGGAGACTGTCCAACATATACTCTGGAGTTTTTACAGTTCCTATCACACCACTGATGGCTGTGTTGTGTTTTGTCTGGCTAGGATGGCTGACAGTAATGCTGTCCAGGATGAGGAGGTCCGTTCCAGCAGCCTGGGCTCTTTAGAGACTATTAAGTCCCTTCATACCCCACCAGTAACGTAAATGTAATCTTTACATGTATGTGTTCTCTATGACCTTGTGTTCTCTATGATGATCTCTATTGATCAAATTGAATTGGTAAATAAATAATAAGAAACTTCATGTATTCTTATTTCTAAGAGGATAGGCAACATCTCCATTGAGGTAAACAGGTATTTCCACCAGCCACAAGTAGTTATGACAGAGAGATGGTCATGTGACTTGTGTTCCATACAATATCCGTGAATGTGATGTGGTCCTATCGCAGTATGTCAGTTTGCTGATTGGCTTAAACTGCGATTTCTAATTGGATCTGTAAGAATTTTTGGGGAAAAGAAGCAAATGGTAGTTCATGAACATTACCGTGGACACATGGTGCAACACATACATCTGTTAAGCTAAAGGTAAAATACCAGGAATGCACAGGCATTGTGTTTGTACATGCCGTATACTGTATTGTTTCTCAAACTGTTTTGATACTCAGAGGATATGATGAGTACCATGTGCAGCTGATATTCCAAAAGCTGAAGCTGGTTTATGGTTATTTGTGGGGAAAAGACATCTTGGCAAAGACATCATTATTCAGACATCACAAGTTAAACCAAAAAAAAAGGGGAATTAATTACATGCACATAGTTTCCAGTTTATTAAGTACATGTGGCTAAAACTAAGGCAGTCTAATACAACAGTCCTGCAATAAATCCCCCCTTCATGAAGGTTATAATGTTCAGTTTTTGTTGAAACTGTTATAGAGAGGTGTTGATTCCAATACAGTTCAACAGCACCACAAACTACATCCTCCAAAATGGGAAGGGCGTGTATATGTTTGTGACGCCATGACGCACCGTGTGCGTCTGTACGGATGTAAACACTGCTCGTTTCACGTGGAGGGAAAACCGACTATGGCACCGAAGCTGGAGCGTTTTGCCAGTCCGGGAAAAGGTAACGGTCTGCGGGCGACAGCCAGGATCAAGAGGGGAGAGCTGGTGTACTCCGCCGAGCCGCAGGCGTGCTGTGTGTCCAACAAACTGGCCAGAGATGTCTGCCACCACTGCTTCACACGGTGAGACAGGCGGTCCTCTAGAAGAAGACAATTTAAACTTTCAGCAGGGACAGTGAAGATTCAGAAGCAGGAGAAATCTAGCTAGCTTTAGTCTGGTTAATTTGTAACATCTCTATGAGCCCCAGGAAATAGGGGATGGTAGAATCTATTTAAAAAAAAATCTAATTATCTTTTCCTCTGAAGAAATATTGTGATGCATGTAGCCCACTGCTAAGTACATACAACACATTACAGGATCTTCAGTATAAAGGGGAATTCCATGTTAAACATCAGGCATACAGAATTTTACATGGTTGCTCATACTTGCTGGTCAATCATCTTTATTCATTGATGGCGCAAACATGTGAATGTGCATAGTGACCCCTAGTGGTAGGACAGGTAGCAGACACGGATTTGAAAATGATTATTGAAACTGAAGTGGAATGGGAAAGGTACAAAAACTAAATGTTTAGAAATATTTTTTTAATAATGGGCCGTCCTAGTCAGGTAGCTAACATTAGCCAGCCAGCTAACTAGCACGTTTATGTATTTTGTTGACTTACTGGTGGTCACGGAGGCCTGCCGGAGTCCATCTTTCAGGGCTTGAGCTCTTTACTCTTTACTTGATCTCTCTTTACATTGATTGAACATGATGGTTGACTGACAGTGTTGACTAGCCAACTGTGTTGTGCGTAGCAATTCCAAAGACACTGATTGGTCAGAAGCTGGAGATTCCGCCCTCCCTAGTCTGTTTCTTTTGCGACACCCTACATAACAATACCACGCAGTACACATGTCAAACGGATACAAACTTCAATGTACAAGTTTGCAAAACTACGGTGACAGATACAAAACCCTGTTTTCAAGTACTCCTTTTTGAATGATATAATATTCCATATACATACAGCCTGGCATATACGTGTTGGTGACTGTGTGTGTTTGTGTGCAGCTAAGAGGTTATGCTTTTTAAGTTGTTAGCTACTTAAAATGTACAAGATGCAACTAAGTTCTTCAACTGGGCACTAGATGGCACCATGGCTCTGCGATGGTTTCAGAGGTGGCAAGAAGACAAAAGTGACACTTCAGTGCTATGTGGTGTGCAGAGAAGTTTGTATTTTAAACCATCAGCTGCAGAGCTGACAAAGTATTGCAATTATAAAAATCTAACAGTAAAATCTCTTTGTAAAAATGATGGTTACACATGACAATCTGCAGACCTTATCGTGAACAGTTTTGTCTGCACAGACATGGAGGGCAGGCTTATTGTGGTAAAAAGTAGCTCTTAGTGAGGCTCACTGTCACCAGTATTAATGTGGGTGCAAAGCCAAACCTACTACATCACTGTGTGGCTGTTGGATTTTGGTAATGTGATTAATTGTAAAAATAAAATAAAAAATGGCTATATGGGACTATGCACTACTGATTAAAACACAGTTTCAACTAATATAGGCCTTAAGGCAGGTCTTGCTTTATTACCTGATTTTTGAGGCCTTGTCTTGAAGAGGGTCCCTGTGTCAAATTCAATGTTATAAGAACTTTATTATTTCTACTAATATTGTGCTTACATGGTGCATATTACTAATTCAGTTTGTGTATATCAGATTACCACACAGCAAACCTGAGGCCATGTAACATTTTGCCACAGGAATACAGTACACAATGCACAGAGAGGGGGGTAAACGGGTCCCAGAAGCCCATTTTGGCCCCGGGGCCCTATAGCAGGTAATTCAGCCATGGCTGGGTGATATGAACTATGTGAAGATGTAAATTTGTCAGCTGTTAGAGATTTTGACATACTATTTATTCCATGCTCTTGCATTCTCTTTTAATATCTCTGGTTATATAAAGTCATTGTGGGCTTGATACAGTTTTGCAAATCAATGATAAGGAGTTCATTATGGCAATATTGAATTTTTATATGATTTTTCATATAGTGTTTTATATGATATCATTGTGATAAAGTAACTTTATTTGTCAGGTATTTATTTTGTTGGATTACCCACTCGTTCTTGTCTGGTTATTTTAGCTATAAAGAGTTTTTTAATTGATTTTCAAGAAAGTTTACTATATCACAATATTGATTTTCATATAAAATGTAATAATAATAAAATAATAGTAAACATATCGCCCACTCCTTCTACACAGACATTCTGAATGTAGCAGAGATGTACAGTGTAACCCTTAGCCGCCCTGATGTGATGATTTATCCTCTGTTTCATCTCATTTGCTTGTGATATTTGTCCAGCTGGATGCTTAATGCCAGCACTGCTGCTTTCTCTACTGCAGCCAAACCCACTTCATCAAGCTAAACAGATGTTTGTGGGTTTAATGAGAGAGACAAGTTAGTATGTGCTGATTTCTGGTGCAGGGACTGCAAGGTGAATGAAGGGTAAATTACTGTGGGCTACATACAGTATGTATATGAGCCTCAGTAGCAAATGGAAGATGATTAATGAGAGCAGTTAACACAGATAACCTCTGGGAGAATATAAAGATGTAGCTCATGTCCAGTTTTGATTTCCACATGAAGGTAAAATTTATTAGAGAGCTTGATCAGTTCTCTGTAATGTCTCCTCTTACTCCATTCAAAAGGATTATGTCCCTTCACTTCTTACACTGTGGAACCTTGTGTAAGCACTGAAAAAAAGATCAATACGAGCTCAAAAGTTAAGATATATGTAGTACAATATCTGATTATATACACTGTAAGAGGTCTACACTATCAGGTATCAGATTCTGTCAATATGTTTTCATGTTGTACATCTGTACTTTAAGAGGCATGAGAGAAACAAGAAGTTCAAGATGATGGATGTTT
>LKNJ01002153.1:56155-58655 GCA_002120245.1 Maccullochella peelii | reverse complement strand
CCTAATGTTTATGAAGCAGATTCATAAAACACTGGGATCAGCTCATATTCTTTGCTTAAACATTTTCAATTTACATGGACGTGTCTTTGCCTCAATTCGCCCCACCTAGACCATCTCTGCGCATCCACTCATCTTTTCATTGATTTTGTATGTAAAATTCTTCACGTTTTGTCTGAATACACCTTTAAAGAGCTCTTCACTGTTTTTACATGCACTCATCATCCTTGTCAAATGCATGCACATATTTTCTACATACTTTTTCACACACACAAACACATGCATTGTGTTTGAATACTCAGTTCACTCTCTGTGTCTTTATCTTCTGGCACAAACTGTGTGTCTCTTTGTCAAACACCCACCCCATCTCTCTTACTCACACACACTCTTTTTCACACATTTTATCTCTTGCTTATGCATGCACCCTCTTTTCCCCTGTGTCTTGCTTGCGCGCGCACACACACACGCACGTACATTGATAAGAGTGTATGGATGCAATGGTATATGAGGCATGCAGATTGCTACTTTAGATGCAGTTAGATGAGCCTACAGAAAGAGGAGCAGGAGCAGATGAGAGGTGGGTAGTAGTTCAAAAAGCAAGTCAGCACTCCTCCTCCTCCTCCTCCTCTCGCTTGTTCCCTCCTCTCGATTTATCCTCCCATCTGCTACTTCTGACATCTACGTCTTCCTCCCTTTCTCCCTTCTTTCCACAGTTTTTCTTCCCATCTGCTTCTCCACGTTTTTCTTCACCCTTTTCTTCCACCAGCTCCTCATCCTTCATCGTTCAGACACATTTTTCGCCCCACCTGGCTCTGCTCCTTCCCTCTGCCTCATTCCTGATGTAGATTATTTTGCTTGCATCTGCTTCTCTCCTCCTTCTCCTCCTCCTCTCTGTTCTCCATGTCCCTTTAGTTTTCCCTGCCTCCTGCAGTTACATACCCTGGTGTCTCAAAACATCTTGGTGTTGGGAAAACACACACACACACACACAGCTGTATCATTTGCAAACCAAGTGATTTTCTGTAAACTGGGAACACGCCTCCCCATGTGTGTAATACTTGGTATTTATCAGGCAAAACATCTGTGTGTATCGTTTCTAACTCCGCTTGTGAGGACCACATGTCTTAACAGAAAGTTTTTATGCTGGTCCTCATGAGGATAGACATTTTATTTTTTTCGGCGATGGTTAGGCTTAGTGCAACATAATGACTGATAGTCAATTTATTTTTCCAGCAAGTGCAGAACCTCCTCAAGCCCCATGTGGACAGGATTAGGTTTCTGAATGATGTCTGAGAAAATTACTAACATATGAAAAGATTTGAATCACTGCTGACAATAACCAATCAGGTTTCTAAATACTGATAACCAATAATTACATTTTCTGTCTTATGACGCCAATCCTGAAGTTCTTTGACATTCACTTTGCTCTTATTAAAGCCGTGTGGCACCGTATTTCAGAGTTTAGAATTTTTGTTCTTCTTCTTGTCTGCATTTCAATCAGCATATCACAAAACTGGCCCAGCCATGCTTCTTTTTATCTCAGAAATATAGCAAAGTTTAAATCCATCGTTTCATAGGACACCAAGGAAGTTGTTCATGCCCTTATTAGAGCCCACTCAGATGATTAATCCTCTTTTTACTTGCAAGACTCAGTCAAATTTAAATTCTGGTTGTTAGAAATTCAACTGCCAGGCTTTTAACTGAGATCAAACCACATCTGCTCATATTTCTCCTGGTTTATTCTCTTTACACCAGGTTGTAGTATGTTTCAGAATAGCCTTCAAAATTCTTGTGATCAGCTTCAATACACTGCATGGAAGAGCTCCAACACATCAGAAACACACTCAATCTGCAGTACTTAAACTATACATACCAACATTAAATCCTTTGTCCCACCCATGGAAAAAAAGAATGGCAATGCGAATATAGCCCCTAAACTCTGGAATATCTTTCAATAGAATGTCAGAATGGCTGAATCTGTAAAATACACTTCCTTATAACTTCCATCCTAACCTGTTTTCTTTTCTCTGGTTTTGCCTTTTGTGTTTATCTGTACATCAGATTTTAGGTTTTGTATCATCCTGATTTTACTATTTTATTGTGTATTTTTTTATCTTATCCATTGTATCTTTAAATGTTCTACTTAATACATGTAATTATTTAAAAGAGCTCTACAAATAAAGTTAATTACCAAAGAAATGACTTAACCTACACTGGAAAAACTAATGTTTTTTAAAAAAACGGGGCTTTGGACAGTACAAAAAACAAAAAATACTTTCCAAGGGTAGATATTCCCTTCAGGCCATATTTTGTGTGTCTGTGTGTGTGTGTGTGTGTGTGTGTGTGTGTATGTGCATGTACTCTCGTCATCATCATAATAAAGCCATAAGGAGACTCGTCCCATACGAGTCCCCTCAGGTGTCCATGAATCATCCTCTAAACTACCATTGAGAACTCAGCAAGGGTTCTTGGATGGCTGTGGATGCGGCACAGCTGGCGTCTC
>LKNJ01002153.1:2736-56136 GCA_002120245.1 Maccullochella peelii | reverse complement strand
TCTCTCTCTCTCTCTCTCACACGCACACTGGCATTAGTGCTTTACATGCCAGTCACCAATCTACGCTAAATTCATGTCTTGATGTGTTGGTGTAGCTGTGCTGTGGATGCCTGCAGCATGCTGAATGGTTTAGTTCTGTGCAGGCTGTACTATCGTAGCATAGATGTAACACTAGATGGCAGTAGTGTCCCTTCAGGAAGTGTTGCTCATTTGTCGAACACGCATGCTGCTTACAGTAGTGCATTCTCTGACATTTACTTTGTAATTCACGGCAGGAGCGGCGCTGGCAAAGAGGAGGCATGAGGAAGAGCTCATTTGTCAATCAGTATTAAGAAGGCCCTGTTTCATGTTGTCTTCACTATCAACAAACAATGCAGGCAACAGAAACATGAAGTGGCTCGAGCAGACCAGGCACAGGTTTCTGTACAGCCTGTAAAACAAGTGTCGTTCTATTTTTCTAGTAGTCTTCAACCATCAAGGCATCAGGAATGTTGCAGTTGATTTATGTTAATATTTGTCAGTAATTTACTTTACGTACATATACTCCTGTCACGTGGGAGTGAGCCATACCATGCTGTGTTGGCCACTCAGCCTGGAAATGAGAAAATTCACTCAGGCACGACCGGACAGCCCAGAAAAGAGGACCCCACTAATTATTAACATACACAAACGCACACGCACACGCACACACGTGAACACAGAACTAAATCTCTCATGACTCCAGCACAGCGGCCAATACTCACGGGAAATTAATTACCATGCCCCCCACACACACACACACACACACAGCAACAGATACATGCTGAGGTAGGCCTAATTAGGTGTCTGATAGCATAGACTTAACAAAAAACAAATTTATGCTCTTGCATATCAATGCGGAAAAGCAGCATCTTTCAGTCACTTCCTCTACTGTCTGGTGACAGTTTTTATGTCCTTTATGCTTCTTGTTTTTCTCTTTTTGTGTTTCTTCCTGATTTCCTTTCTCCACTCATTTCTGTCATATCATCTGTGTCCCTGCAAAAGGCTTTTATCTTTGAAAAATAAATCTACATTTCAGGAGTTGATGATGATGTTTGACATTTTGCACAACTTAAGAATTGGATAATTTGCAAGGTCAGAAAATAGACTGCTGTTTTGAGGAGGAAAACTAGGAACAAAGTAGACACAATATACATACTAGGCATGTACCCATAGAAAGAAATGTATAATTTGATTGTCTCATTACTTCAGTGACTTGCCTATCTAATTTATCTCACAGAATGGTTCTTAAAACTTGTCTCATAATTATTTGAAAGAAATGCCGTTTTGCCATTATAACTATTTTATACAAAATACACTTAAGCTTGTTTAGAAGTCGATAATGTTTAATTTGAGCAAAATAACATGCAGCTGAAACCACCAGGTTTCTCTACAGTAGAAAAGTCTATCATGTTCTTTGCAATCAGTGACGTTCTGTTGTATCTAATGGCTCTCTGCTTTGTGTGTGAGAAAATACAAGGAGTTCCATGTCATGGCCGTAGACTGTGACTGTAATAATCACAGTAATCTTGATTAGGGCTGCAGCTAACAGTTATTCTCATTATCGATTAATGTGTGGATTATTTAGTCAATAAAATGTCAGAAAATAGTGAACAATACCATTCTCATTTTCCTAGAACCCAAGGTGACATCTTCATATTGCTTATTTGGTGCCACCAACAGTAAAAAATCCAAAGATATTCTATTTAAAGTGATATTAAACAGAAATAAAGCACAAGTCCTTATATTTGAGGAGCTTGAAACAGCAAATGTTTGGCATTTTTGATAGGTTCACGACTTAAATGATTAATTGATAATCCAAATTGTTGGTTGGTGGTGGTGTGATAACTGTTTTGTAATCAAGACATTTAGATAAACTGATTATTATCTCACCCCTCGTGTGTCAGATATAAGAATGATAGAAGGAGAGCACGAAAGAGAGAATGACCCAATGACTATGTTAGGGGAGAGAAAAGAGGGAACTGAGTATGACATTGAGAGGAAGAGGAGGGGTTGCAGAGAGAGAGAGAGAGAGAGAGAGTTTTTTATTTTTTTTAAATTCAGCCTTCTGCATGTTCCTAATGAAACCCATCTAATGTTATTCATGAGTTTTCCTACTGTGTCTGTAGTCCAGCCATGGACCTGCCATCCAGAAGACCATCACTTGACACAGCATCTGACAGAGACACAGAGGGAGAAGGGCAGAAAAAAAGGCAGGGGGAAGAAAGGAATGAAGAGAGGGAGGGAGGGAGAGGGAACATAATAAGAGAATATGGCTAAAGATGAGACAGATGTGCTTCATGGGAGGAATCATAATCTCTGTATGAAAATTAGTACTCTTATCAAACAAGAAAGTATGGTTCTGTTGCATTCTAATGAAGTGATGAAGAATAACTTTCTGACTTCTGTTGGGGATTTTTTCTTGCCATTTTTTTGTGTTCATTTTGCTCCTTCTTGCTCTGTTGTTATTGTCCACATCTATATTTGGACCACGTTGAATCAGTGTTTGTATCATGCTGTATGTACTGTATGTAACAGCGTATGTTCCTGAACTCTTGTCGGTTGTTGCCTGAAGGCTGGAACAGAGTCGTCTCTGTGTATTTGAATCAAGAGATAATGTGCGGGTGTTTGTTTCTTCCTGAATCCCAAATGACGAACAGTAAGCAATCAGCGGAAAGAAGAGTTGAATAACAAGATGTTACTATAAAAACTGCGTTTTTGTTGTTGTTGTTGCTGTGGAGCTATAGTTTCAATTGGCCTCGAAATCACGTTGCAAGTTTTTGCCAGTAATCAACATTAGTGTGTCACATTTCTACTGTCCCATTCTCTCTCTTGCAAAGAGTGTCATACAGCCCTTACTGAAATATTCAATTACGTTTAGCCGAGATATAAAGTCTGCTGTCCTCCTGCTTGAATACCTAAATCATGTGACCGATACTTGTGGTGATATACAGCGATGCATGTATATTGTGTGTGTGTTGACTGGATACCTTGTAAATGCTGAGAGCTTAGCAGCCTGGATGCGGTCACCATAACAACAGTTTCTGTGGTGCAACTGTGCATTAATGTGGTTTAGTAACTACATAGTATTGGACTAATATCCAGGTTTGTCTCACATCCTCCCCGTGTTACTCTCTCTTCTCAGTGACTCAGTTGTTGAATCCATATTTCAATACTATAAGCACTGACGGTAGTCTTTTATCACACTACTGTATATCATTTTACATTGCATTTTCAATATACATATCTTGATATAGTAGATTTTCTGGAAACTCAATTTGAGAAACAGTGCAAATAAAATAACCAGATGGGGATGTCTGTTTTTGGCCAGTACAGTGAATTAGATACCTGGAAAATCAAGCTACTTCATCACATTGACGCAGAAGTCCTGTGAACTCAATATTGCCATGAAACTGTCCTCATTGATTTGCAGCATTGCCTACAATGGCCTGTGATAGATTCCCCAGTATAAACGGTATAGCAAAATCTCGTGGCATATATCACCATATATAGACACTTTTTGTAAATTATGTTAATTTAATGTGATTCTAAAATACTGGTAACTGCTGTAGTCTGAGTGATTTCAGAGATGGCTTTCTGATTAGACGGGTGGATGTCGGTATCAGCCATGTGCAGGTCAGACAGGAGTCATTTTGGAGGAGCTGAACAGTAAATGCATGTAGTGTGAAAACAGTGTTGACAGTTATTTAACTCATCAAGTGCCACTTTTACAATTCTCATGACAAGTAAAAAGTCTTCTTTGCCTCATGACCAAACCTTTTACAATGTTTAAAAAAAAAAATGAATTCATTACTTTTAGATGTACGAGATGTCTTGCAAACTAACAAACTAAAATTTAGAAAACTGAGAAAAGTCACCGTCCCTCTTTGCTGGTGGAGATTAACATTCACATACAAAATAATGCACGACAAAATCCTTACTTTGAGAGTTTTTGACTGAGTGTGATTATTGCATGGTTTTAAACACTGGTAGGGATTTTCCTCCTCATTTAATGCGTTTTAGAAATTGCTCTGCTCTGAATTTTCTGTGTAACATCTCTTGAGTTTTTTTGTGTTGTGTTGTTTCCAGCTTTGCTTCATCGCATTACTTACAACCACTACCTCAGCATGGATCCGACGGACATGTTTTTGAAGTCTAGCATCATTACAGTAACTGAGTTGAAGCTCCTTGATATATTTAAAGATACTCTGCTAAATAATAGTAACACATTTCTGTGGGATTCCATGTTTATGATGGATTCATTTGAACAGATTTTGACATATTGTCCGGGTTTACCACATTGTGGAAGTTATGGAAATCTACCTGATATCAACATGAACATGCAGTATAGCTCTTTCAGCTTGTGGTTGCCTCCTGAGGGGCAACATTTCCCACAAAGTTAAGCTACAGGGAGCAAGTATAGACCTAAAAATGGGGTCGTGGTCAGCATCAGCTTTCCTGCCTGGGTTCATGGAAGATGGATGGACATCCTGCGGCTGGCAGCTTGTGACCAAATTCTTAGCGCCTGAGTTATGTTCTCACTTCATCTGTTGAAGCTGCACAGAACCTGGCTGTGTTTAGGTCTGGCCTGCTCCTATCATTATTATTGCTTTGTGTCTCATACTGCAGGCATGTGTTTCTTAAACTGTGGGTGGCTTCCCTGTTTCTGGTAGGTCTCAACATGACAAGAATAGCTGTGTTTTCATGAACCTCTATCCCAGGGTGAGACAATAAATTTAACCACTGGGTTTCAGGCTGGAAAGGTCATCGCAAATAAGACACAGCAGCATAACAAGAGGTGTGTGAGAAGAGGTAAGGGAAGGAAAGAAGGATGGAGAGGAAAGCTGTAAATTATAGAAGCTAAGGGGGTGAGGAGGAGAGAACAGAAAAGAGGAGTGTGTTTTGGAAACTTGTTGAAGCCTGTGGGGGCTTTGCGCTAAATACAACAGTCCAGTCTGATCATGCACTGATAGACGGTCATAGGAAACACTTAACTTTTGTCTTTAACGTTAACAGGTAACAGCCTTCTGTCAGACCTACGCTGTGTGTGTGTGTTCACGTCTGCTTTTGCCTTTTAAGGTTCTTATAATGTCATCTACAGCATTCATAAGTATGTCCAATCTAATCAAATGTCCCATAGTCATGCATTTACATCCATAATAACATGTTCTCTATTACCTCATTTCTTTTGTGTGTGTGTAAGCTCATAATACCACCCAATGTCAGAGTTAATTAGCAATATTAAATAATTTTCTCTCCCTCTCTCTCATCATATAATAAACCACACAGAGTGACTTCTAAATGTATATGAGCTCATGCCAAACAAGCCTCTGCTAACCCTGACCCCCCTGCTGTTATGCTCTAATGTTGGAATGACACTAGTAATCCTTTACACACTCACAACATTGAATGCAAGGTACTAAGCATTCTGGGTGGCCAGTCGTTACTACGACTTTCACCGTGAGCCTGTTTAATAAGATGAAATCAAAGTTGTGAGACTGAGCATCTGGCAGATGTGCCTCACTGAAGCCCAGAAATACTATGTAAAATGAGATTATCAAGCTGTACAGACACACACTGTCCAACAATCTGTTGTTGCAGAGGTGAGATTCAAACCTGCTGTATGGGCGCAGACCATGTAATTGCAATGTTCCTGGTTTAATTTCAGCTGTACAATTCAGAAATTCAAAACAATGTTAAAAAGCAATGCATTAGACAAATACTGTTACGTGGGGAATAGGGAGAGGACCCAGGCGCAGACAGGATGCGGAGGCGGACAGGAGTTTGAAAGGTTTATTTATTATCAGGGCAGGTTTCGGAGGGGCAAGCAAACAGGCAGGGAAAAATGCAGGTTTCCCGACGGGGGGACAGGCAGGTTGGACAGGCGGGTAGACAGCAGCCAGACGGAGGAGGACCGGCGGGTCCGACAGGCAGGTAGACAGGCAGGTCGATGGACAGGCAGACAGGCAGGGAGACAGACAGGTAATCAAGTCGGTTTATCAGGCAAGTTACTGGGCAGGTTATCAGGCAGGTTATCAGGCAGGACGCTGATTCCACATGCGAACACACTCAATGAACCCACACCGAACAAAGAGCAGGGACTGACGGGGGGAATCAGGGGCAGGTGTGCAACCGGGAGCAGGTTTAGACAATCAGACACGAGGGCAGGACAAACAGGAAACGAGAGAAACAAGACTCCACAATAAAACAGGAACTGACAGATATGCGGACCGTAACAAATACAAAATAATGGTTTGATATTCCATGCCGCTCTGTGTACATGATAAATCAGTTTATTTTGTGATAGAATTTATTGACACACTGCACCAGTTTCTATATGTGTATCAACAGTAAGCAGCTTATTATATGCATGTGTGTGAATATACTAGCATGCACGTAGGAGAGCCGAAGTCATGTCATGTCATGTCACGTCACGTCACCTTGGGGCAAGCCTCTGTGCCACTAGCTCCTTATTTTTTTTATTATTTTGTAAGCATTTGGTCATTTTTGTCCATCTCTATACTGCCCTCTCTGCTGTTGAATAAAGGCAAAAAATTAAACTCTGCTCTAATATTATATATTGCAAACACAATACCTATGTACAGTATATAATCTGCATGGATCATATTGGCCTATGCACAAACACACTCTTACATAGTTCCCGTGATTCACATCGTGTCTCGTGTGCGTGCATTTTAGTGATGCCCTCTCTACTGGCTGTAATTGGCTCCGTGAAGCAGACAGACACTACTAAGCTCTGGCTTGTTATCAGACTGACAGGCAAACTGTAGAGGACAGCAGTGTCACTCTGAGAAACACAGCAGACCACGGAGGCATACACATGAAAACGGACATAAACACCACAAGTGATCATGCACAGCAAACACACAGGCACTCAGACACATGCAAGTGCTGTGATACTAACAGGCTGTGACAGTGAGGAGAGCGTACCTAATGTATTGCTCTTAGACAATCTAAAAGGAGATGGGTAGCTAGATAAAACTAGATAAGTCAGCTTAATATAGCAAATAGAAAAGGATAAGACTTGTGACTTGTTACATGGGAAAAGGTCAAGACAATGGCAGGAACATAAAGGATGCTTGGATGGACATATGTTTGGTATAGAAGCTTAGCTATGATCAAAACTGTTTTGTATGTGGAGCAGCGGAACAGTTTTTATTTAAACACTAAAATGGTGCAACAGAAATGAAAGCCTGACATCAGTGATTTAAAAATCTCAAATACTGGTCTCATTCCAGCTCACTGACCCATTCACTTCTTGAGAAAAGCTGCAATATTTTTCTACCCCCGGCCCTTAGAGGTTTTTGATAAAAATAAATCAGCCTTTGAGTCATTTTCTTTTCTTTAATGCTTGACAGTTTGTGCAGAATTAACTGATCTTTTTCTCTCTCCTTCTGTCTAGACGTGAGACCTTGCTGAGGTGTTCCCAGTGCAAGATGGCTCGCTACTGCAATATCACTTGCCAGGTATAGAGTGTGTGTGTGTATGAAAGTGTGTGTGTGTGTGTGTATGTGTGTGTATGCTTGTGTGTGTGTCAATTTGTTGATATGCCCTTCTCCTGCAGAAACAAGCATGGTCTGGCCATAAGAAAGAGTGTAAACGTCTGCAAAGCCTCCTACCCAGAATTCCCACTGACTCGGTACGTCTGGCTGCGAGACTCATCTTTGCCTTGGTACGTTTCTGGAGTTTCTCACTGTTAGACTCACAAAATAATGTGCACAAAGAAAGATACAACAGAAATTGTGCTATTTGTACCTTGATTTTTCAGGATTCATGTGTTTACTTCCACTAAAAGATAAAAAGCACCCCAGTTGGTTTAAGAAAATCCATCCAACAGCAACAATATGCTTCAGGGAGTGCCACACATAATGTGTAAAAATAGCAGAAAAATAATTCTGTACTATAATAACATGCTAATGCCCCCCTCTTCTTTTTCCTTCTAGTTAAGTCCATCTAGGAGCAGTAGTGAGGAGCTCTACACTTTGGAGGAGCATGAATCACGTAAGTCTCTTCTCCAAGAGTGTGTGTGTGTGTGTGTGTGTGTGTGTGTGTGTGTGTGTGTGTGTGTGTTTTGCCTAAGTCTAATGCCAGTGCAGAAAAAAAAAGGTTGCTCCCCCCACCATATTAACTCTCTCCAGACATGTTGGGAACATAAAGAGATGAGTATATTTCTGTGTCTGTTTCCAGACATTGTCAGAAGCTCACAAGGACAGACACATGGTTTTTCTTTTTAATCATTTTTTACAGACCTGAGTTCCATGTCTGAGCAGAAGAAACAAGGTCTGTCTCAGTTGGCATCCATGTTAGAGCTGTACCTACAACAGGAAGTACCTGACCTGGCACAGGAAATGACATCAGCACTGCCGCCTTCCTGCAGAGAACCCCTCAGCCTTCTTGCAAAGGTGGGCTAAATGCATTTCAACACAGTGTGTGTGTGTGTGTGTGTGTGTGTGTGTGTGTGTGTGTGTGTGTATGTATATATATATATATATATACGTATGTTTGCTTTTGTATATAGTACATAGACACATAAACACCTTGGCGCACATAATGAATGAATACACACACACACACACACAAGTACAAACATGCCTACCAGTACACAAAAAGACAGAGACAAGCAACTGTTTATTGCTTCTACATCCCCTGCTGCGTTTGAATGGACCCCAGCATATGTCTAAGATCTTCCCAGCATCTGTGATTAGGTTCCTGTGTGTGTGTATTCCCAGAACAACCTCAGGTCTTATTCTCTTAAAACACACCAGATGCCTTCATTAGATTTTAAACCGCAAATCGTTATGCGTGCAAGGATGTGTTTGCCTGGATTTCGCGCTACCTCTGTTATCTGTTAGCTTGTGTGACTCCTCATTAATGACAGGGTTGTAAGGATGGCAGTGTCTATCAGTCGGTCGGTCCACCACTGTGATCTCGATAAATATTGGACTTGTTGACATGAAATTTGGTACAGATATTCAGCGCCACCAGAGCATGAAACCTAATGACTTTGGCGATGCATAGACTTTTCCTCTAGCGCCACCTTGAGATTGACATGTTTTGTTCTAAGTGAAATATCTTGACAACTATTTGATGGATTGCCATGAAATTTCGCACACACATTCATGTTCTCCACAGGATAAAGTGTAATAATAAGTTTGGTGACCCCCTGATTTTTCAACTACCCTCATCATCAGGTCAAAAATCCACTTTGCCTAGAACTTTGGATTGTCATTACCGGTTAACATTATGTGCTAAACACCAGCATGTTAACGTTGTCATTGTAAGCGTGTTAGCATGACAACCACTGCCATACCAACCACTACCATTTTTACACTTACTGCTAAGGATAAGCCACAAACTTTAGAACTCACAATTTGGGTTACAATGAGCATTACAGCCTCACAGAGCTGCTGCTGTGGCTGTAGACTCTTACTGTTGTTGTTTCCTTTCTTTTATGTGACAGCAGAATCTCTGCAGTGCATGTACTGTAGAACGTAATTTCACAAACACACACGCACGCACACGCATTTGTGTCCATGTTTTGCATAATTTATTAAGTATGGAGGTGAGGAAGTAAGAGAGAGAGAGTATAATATCTTCGATGAGCTATGGATGTGTGTGTGTGTGTGTGTGTGAGAGAGATAGAGAGAGAGTGAGCAAACTGGAAAGCTGCTGATTAAATGCGGATTCAAGATTCCGAGGGGAATTCTGCTCCAATCTGAGGGAGATGAAGAGCGAACAACACTAAGTTGATTAAAGAGAAGAAGAAAAGGACGAAGAGTGTGTGAGAGAAAAACGAGAGGGGAACAGAGAGAGATGAGGAAGGGAGAAAAGAGGAGGGAGTCATACAGAGAGAGAGAGAAATTAAAAGAGAGCAGGAAATGTACAAAGTGTGTCACAACATGAAATGTACACAGAAACTGGAGGACTAGGTTAGCAACTTTATGAAAGACACTCTCTGAAAATAAATGATTTCACAGTTGGCATTGTATTGTAGGCTATCAGCCTCTCATGTGACCTCGTAATGATGTCACCGGTTCAGATCTTGAAGGCTATAAATAGGACTGCAGAACATAATATCGATCGAGCTGGAGTCGACCCGGCTCCCTTAGATGGAAAGCCGCGGACCTCCCCCACACCTTCAGAGGTGAACGAGTTGAGCCGCTGACGATCTCCAGAGTTCCCGTTCTGGCTTTGTGACTTAAACGTCAGCGTGCAACATCCGGCCCTGGGAAAGCTGGCCTCAACTTGTTCCGTCCCCCCACCTCTGTCGCTGTGTGGTGTAGGACCCCCGCTGGACTCATTCCATCTTCGTAACTGGTCACACAACATCTGTTATCATTACATTTGCTTATAAAGTGAAGGTTTATTAGAATAATCCTGATTTGGGTCAGAGCAATTAAATTACTAGACTATGAAATCACAGTATTCTATGACATAACATCTCTTATGTTATTTGAGTACATAATGAATACTTGACATGGCGTGATAATGTACGCCACATTCATGTAGTGTTGTGGGTAAGCTATAACAATCATCGTGTTTAATCTTCAGCTGCGGTATAGAGGGGCTATGAATCATGTCCCTGATCTATTATGTAATAGCTGGAACACCTTGATGACCAAGCATAAATCCAGCCTTATATTTGGTGTAAAGATGCATGTGTGTTTACAATTTAACCTTGTTTGTGAAGGGAGTTGCTGTCATTTGAGACCTTTTTGTGAACACCTGTTTATCTCTGTGCTGTATTTGAGGCATTTTTCATTTCCACAGGCCTTTAAAACATTGCACCATGCAGGTGTATTATATCACACGTGTTGTGATATGAGCTTACAGGTGTAATTGAAGTGTGTAATGATCTGGTTAATACACAAAAATCTCCTTCCTTATGCAGCGGTACAAGAACTGTGTATCGCAAAGAGGTGACACAGAAAACAGTGTTTACAAGTATCTGATAGTGTGACACACACACACGCACACGCACACAGCACTTCTCCCCTACATGGCCAGTGTAGAAACAGACACAACCAAAACATAAAATAAAGCATGTGGTGACATGTGGTTTTGCCAATATCCAGAGTGGTATTCTATAGACTGCCAATAGGGGGCAATGTGATTGCAGGGACAGGATCCTGCATTGGTGGGGTAAAGGAGTGGGGAAGTCCTTCATTTCACTTTGTACTACTTTCTCTGTCTTTATCCTCTCAGAAGTCTGCTTCTGTAGACTTGTATTGTTTTCTCTTTCTATCTCATCTGCTTTTACTGTCCATGTATCTCTCTGTCCTTTCTACTTCTGTACTCCCGTCTGTCCTTCTCGTTCCATGTCTCTCTCCTCATTAATCTTCCCTACACATGCAGCCCTTTTGCTTCTTCCCTCTCTCTTTCTCCCCTCTCTTCCCTTATGCGCTCTCTTTAATGGCTCAAGTACATAACATATTAGTTTATTATTGTGTACTTGGGATGTTCAGTGTGCTTAACAAAATAACAAAATAGGTCATTACTGTGAGTTTATGTTGTGTGTGTGTGTGTGTGTGTGTGTGTGTGTGTGTGTGTGTGTGTGTTGGGGGTCTAGTCTTTTACAGTGGGAGGAGAGTTTTGTGCTATAAAACCATCCTTTTTGCTAATAGCTACTCCCTCCACAGCACTTTAATAGTGTTACACAAACACATACATGCATGCACACTGACACACACAATGAAGTAATGCCACAGCGTCATTACTGCTCTTAACATACCCAAGAGAAGCGACAAGGGAGGGAGGGAGTGTGTACATCTGTGTGTATTTTGCGCTGTATTTGTATTGTACAGTGTGTGTGTGTGTGTGTGTGTGCATGCAGCATGCAGCACTGTGCAGCTATAGGATGCAGATAGACTGCAGTGGGATGTGTGTGTGTGTATTTTGGTCAGACTGAGGTGGTGCAATAAGCAGTGACAGATGAGATCTGGCCGCGACACATTTTATTGCTTCCCTCAAGCAACTTACACACACACACAGTCAAGAGGGTGTGTGTGTGTGTGTGTGTGTGTGTGTGTGTGTGTGTGTGTGTGTGTGTGTGTGTGTGTGTGTGTGTGCGCGCACACGTGCACGTACACACTCGCATTGAAAACGTGCACATACGCATTAAAAAATTTCACACCCCACCACCTTCACATGCAGTGGGATATAGGCTACTTGTCTGTGTGTAGGGGTATCTGAGTGTGTGCGTGTAAAATAATTTCAGTGTCCCGGAAGTTGTTGTAGTGTAACAGGAAGGCAGTTTAATCTAGACCTTCCTGTTGCAATGAACTGACTTCCGGGCACACTGAAAACAGTCTTTTTTGTTGTTTCAGTGTAACAGGAAGGCACAATGCCCGATCTGAATCAACCGTAGATGTGATGCACAATTTTACCAACGTTACCCTAATCAGCCTCCCATATGTTTATATCCAGTTACATACTTGTTTTACTACATGCATACCTGTATGTCTATGGATCCTTCCTGACATACAGTATAGGTGTGCCTTTGTGTTGTCTCTAAACCTGCTCCTCTGTGTCTTGTTCTCGCTCTCTCAGCCTCATTCATTCGCACTCTGCTGCCTGACTATCACTTCTCTACTTCACTGATATTCCCTCTTCTCATTTGCTCTGAGGCCAAGTCTCTTAAACTATAGCTTTTGATATGAGAGTTATATATAGCTTCTGAAAGACACCTCACAGGCCTAGTTTTGTAACAGGCCAGCATTTGAATTTTAAAATCTTGAATTATAGCACCTCTACAGCACCATAGAAAAGTCACATAGCATACAGTATGTGCTTCAAGATGGTGATAAACTGTTTCATAAAATCCATACTGTAGGAAGCTCCTGCATACATTTATGCTCAGCATACTTGGTGCACAGAATTGAGTGGATGGTCCTCTACAGTCTGACAAGATAATTATTAGTAGATTTGCTGTTTGAGCACAGTATGTTTTTTCTAAAACAAACCAAGAATCAGCAGCATCAGGAAACTGGAAAGCACAGCTGCTAAATAACATTCCTTGCCTACAGTACTTGCCCAACAAGGTGTCCATTGTGACTCTCTCAGAGTTTTCTATGTGTGCATTCACCAAATGGTTTCAGATAATGTCTACAATGAAACAAAATACTTTCACTTCAGGAAAAAAATAGAAATCTGTGACTTTGCACAATAACTGTCCTGTTGAGTCTTATCTCAGGAAGGAACTCTGTCTTTGTCTCTGGCAGTGTCCTTCAGAGTCTCGGTTTGATCCTAAAGTTGTACTCTACAAAAGTCTATGAATTAAACTTTTAACTGCAATACAAGTTCTAATTACAGTGAATTGCTGTAGTTTTCTCATATGCCTGATCTGTAAGACAGGCTGGATGCAAAAATGTTGGCTCCTCATTTAACAGTCTAAATATGTCTCCAAATTGCGGGGGTGAGGGTGAGAGGGTATGCATCAGAAAATGCAAAGAAAAGAGGAATATGTGGGAGAAAGAGGTGGAGATTCGGAGTAAGAGAAAGTAGGAAAAGCAGAAGACGGGAGGGAAGGGGAGGGTGAGGAAAAGAGAAAAAAGGATGAGGGAGTGCAGAGGGAGAGAGTCTTACAAAGAGGGAAAGAAGGTAAAATCACATAGAGACATAGAGGGTTAGGGAAAGAATAAAAGCAGAAGATGGGGGAAAAGCAAGAACAGAGAAATAGGGGATGCAGATAAAAATAATGAGAGAAGAAGATTGAAGAAAAGGAAGGAAAGAGTGGATGAAGGATAAGAACAGAGAGTACATTCTCTGCTTGATAAAAGGTTTGAAATAGCTGTATTTATGGTTCTGTGTGTATGAGGCTGTAACTTGGGTTCTTGGGAAACACACACACACACCTCTCTCATCTGACCATGCTGGAAGCAAGGCGACTCCCTATGGAAAAGTATATTGTATTGTTTATTACGTATGTATAGAGACGATTTATCACAGACTACACACACACACGCACACACACACTCACACACCAATAAAGGCCAATAAATTTACATCCCTGCTGAACTGTTTTGGCTTCAGTTACACAAGCAGAAATGCGTGTTTGTGTTCGTGTGTGGGTGCAATTTTCTCTGACTCTCATTTTTTGGTTGTTAGAATTTTCTGTGTGTTTGTATGTCGGGTTTGTCGTAATATAACTTGGGTGTATCTGTGTGTAAGTGTAGTTCTCTGTGTGTACAGATGTGTGTTGTAGATGTGTGATTGAAACTTCTTGTTTGTGTGTAGGAGTAATTTATTCTCATGGCTTTCCTTTATATTTATTGGCCATCTGTTGAGCAGCTAAATGGGATGCAGACACCGTCAAACTAGCGTACCTTAACAAATGGAAAAGTTATCACTCTCCAAACTTGTTAGGGGGGAGAAAGTATATTATATACAGAAGTGCATCTAACTTTTTTTCTGAATAAATGTAAATGACCTAAGAAAGGAAGAAGTCAAGGGAAGAGGGAGGGAGGAAATTACAGGCAGAGTTTTTAAATAATTGAAGGATTGAAAAGAGGAAAAAATTTGAAATAAATTAAAAATATCAACGCGATAAAGGAAAGTACACAAAAATATTGTGTTTGCATGTTTTGCCCTCCTACGTTAGCATGTTCCTGTGTCTTCGTGCATGTGTGTTTGCCTGTATGTGGTGTGTAAAGTCATTACAATAATCCTTGTGTGTATGTGTCAGTATGTTCAGTCTTATCTCTCAAACATTTCCCCGGTCTGCCATTGTAGCTGCCATGGGCGCTACCTAATTAGCTTAGGCTTTGCGAAATCACACACACACACACACACACACACACACACACACACAGCTTAGTGTAATGACTTTAAGTCCATCATGAATGCAGTCACAGACAGTATAACAGAAAGAGAGAATAAAAACCATTTGTTTAATTGACTTAGATTGGCTGCATGTGTGTGGGCTCATGGGGAGACGCAAAGAGGAGGAGAGGTAAAAGGGAAGAGGAAAGAAGGCTAAGAAACCAGAGAACTGGAGTAAAAGAGAGGGGAAAAGAAGGAAGGAGGAAAGCAAATAGAAGGGAGAGGGTGAGGAAGGAACTAAAAGAGAGAAATAATCAAGGGGAATGACAGGGAGACAAGAGTATTAAAATTGGGAGTGAGAAAAGAAGGGGATAGAGGAAATGGGGAGATGACAGGAAAAAAATGATAAAGCTGTCGATCAAAAAGAGATTGGAGGAGGAGCGACTGAAAATTTGAATAATTTTGAATACAAATCTGAATGTTGTCGTTTAATTCAGCAAAGTGATTTGAGCAGCAATATGTTGCAGGAGATAGGCATGGTATATATGAGTGTTGTAAGTATGTTCTAATGTGTGTGCGTGTGTGTAAGTGAGTTGGGGGTGGGGTTGGCTTAATGAACAGCTTTTGGCTCCAGCTGCGACAGCCACTATCTCTCTCATCTCCTTTATCCTCCCTCGAGCTTTCTCTGCTCTCTCCTCTGTCGCTCCAACATTTACAGTAATTACTGTTCTTTGGTGGTTCAGAGGGATGGAGACAGGGATAGAGGCTGATAACATACCAAAGTGTGACTGTGTATTTTGTCTAATTTCCTGAATGTCGTCCGGGGGGTTTGTTCTAGAAAGTGAGATTGCTAAACCAGGTTTATCTCACTAATTCCCCTTTCACGTCGAGACTATGACCTGGGAAAGTGTGAAACGGTCAGCACAAGTATTCCAACCTGGGATCAAGAACCTTCTCCTGACGATTAACTGCTCAGCTTTGCGATAAAAGGTTAAACTTGGTTCTCTACTATGACTGTATAGTAGATACCAACGGTGACTTCTGCCTTCGTGAATTACACGGTCCACTCTTTCAATTCTAAAGATATTTTAACCATAATTATAGAGTACGGGATCACATTAGTTGCTGACTAATAAAATAAAGAAAATCCCATTAAGTCACAGCATTTTTTCTGCACCATGTACCATGTTGAATCTCCAGTGTAGAATTATACAATATGTGGTATAATTCTGTGTTTTGGTTTAGAGTTCAGCAGCGAGGACACTGTAATCATACACGTGGTGGCATTTTTGCTTGCACTGGTTTGTCACTCACCTGCCATATTAGCCCTGGAGCTTATCATTACTCAGCCCTGTGGGTTATCAGCTCCTGTCCTCAGGATCCTTTTACCAGTCCTCTCACACGAGACAATAAAGGCTGGGTGTTTAATAAATGCTCAGGCTATCAGTGAATGATGAACCATATTGCATGTGCCACTGCAAATACTGATGTCAAGACAAAAATTGGGCTTTTAGATGTTAATTATTTCATTCACATTTTGACACGTTGAATGTTAATGAGGTAGAAATCCAAATACAAAGGTCAAAAACAGTCCATATGACATAGATCCAGCCTATTGCTGATAGCCAACATATTTCTCTCCTGTTGCCCAACGCTAACAAACACAATGACAATATGAACATGCAGGGACATACAAGGAGAGAGGTGGAAATAATAACATATGGGATGGAAATAAAACACCTCTGTAATAGATCCTACCGACTTATATATCTGTTTACATTATTGTGACCAGCCTCTGTATGCAGAATAAATAATTATGGATATAATGTTTTCTTAGAACATTTAAAATGAAGTATACAGTAT
Organism: Maccullochella peelii; assembly: GCA_002120245.1. NCBI lineage: Eukaryota > Metazoa > Chordata > Actinopteri > Centrarchiformes > Percichthyidae > Maccullochella > Maccullochella peelii. The sequence continues at coordinate 39,474 of LKNJ01002153.1, read as the reverse complement.
ATGTATTGTACATATAGATATTTCCAATATACTAATTCTGTCTGTGCCTTAATTTATACCATCATTTTATATTGCATGCTAAAATAATGTAATTCTAGTATTTCTAACAGGCATATAGTAAATCTGTATGGGGTGGAGAGATGGACTCCCTACCGTACACACACACACACACACACACACACACACACACCTGTCTGGAGCCGGCTGGCCAGACTAATGCGAGATGGGACATCTTTTAATCTTTTCGTAACAGTTCGACTGGCCCATTGGGAGAAGTGCAGGTACTCCAGATGGCCAGCCTGCCACTGATAGCACCACTTATTTGTTAGATTTCACAGCTCATGTTTTGGTGTTTGCTTAATTATTGTTTCCAAGCTAATGTTGTTTTTTCATGGGTGTATTTTGGCATTATAATATGTACAGGCACAGATTTATATATTTTTGGGGGAAAACTGGCTTTGGCCTTTATTGTCAACCTAAATCATATTCACCTCAGCCCTTTTTTATGTGCTTTATACCATGGCTACTGTGAATTCTCAGTATCGCTTGGCGGGCATTCTTTTGTAATGGACAGCATAACATGACACCTCTGACGCAGGTGTTCCTTTACATCAAGCTGAGATGGGTTATTTCTTCCTGTGTGTTTATATATTACCTCAATGATTACCAGAATCTCGCTTCAGCCTGTAGTCTGTTTGGAACCCAAACAAGAGCCAAACCAATGCACTGTTGCAGAATCCCTGCAGGATGCCCAGTCCCAAGAAAAGTACAGTTTTTTTTGCATTTGTTCATTTAACTGTTTTGGGCTCAAGGAAAAGTACAGATTCTTTTTGTCACTTTTTCAGCCTTGTGAGCCTCAGTAACTCAGTTTGTGGGCTCCTCTGCAGTGTCATTCCTCAGGTGTACATCGTAATTTCGGAAAAGCTCTGTTATACTTGTCCACACTAAATGGAAGGCTGAAAGGGCATTTTAAAAAGGTCAAATTTCAACAAGGGTTTTTGCACACTACAAAGGTTATTAATTATTGGCAGGTCAGGGGGATAAAAAAACTCTTGACGGGAGAAGTGACTGATTCACTTTATTTATGTGAGTACAACAGACAGTGTGTGATTTTTTTGGCTCCTTCCCAGTCACAAGGGTCAGCTTTCAAATCAGTCTACTTTAGTGTGGGCATGGCCTTAGTTTAAGAGCTCCTTTCGTCAGTAAAACTTTCTCCTAGAACTTTTGTGAATAGGTCTTTAGATGAAATGCTTAGCTAGTGGCATCTAGGAAGGCTCTGAGTGGTGAGATAAAATACTTTGTATGTCCCCAGGTTTCCATATCCCATAAATTGCAGGTGGCACTTTTGTTTACTGATATGGGCTCTGTCACTCTCTCACCCAAGATGATTTAATGATGTCCTTGCTGTTTATGATAATAACAGGTGCTGCAGCTAATTTCTTGAAGAACAGCAGCCGTTTACTTTTCTTGTGGCATAAAGCATTTAAGCAAATTTCCCATGAAATCTGACCCTCATGACAGAAAATGAAAAATACATCATAGACGCTGGAAGAGACTTTCACTTTGTTAGTGTTGGTTTCAATCGTTTATGTTAATTAAGCATGTCTCAAGATAAATTTGTTTTTAATTCATGCTGAAGTGCATGTAGTGGAGCCTGATTATGAGTGTGTGTGTGTGTGTGTGTGTGTGTGTGTGTGTGTGTGTGTGTGTGTGCGCATGTGCGCACGTACCAGTTAAACACACCAGAACACAGAGTTTGGCATTTTCAGTGTGCACTGTGTACATGGTTTTACAAATTATTTCACTGTGTACAGAACTCAGATATTCAGTTAATTTACTGATAAGGATGAGCAAAGTCAGCCATCACTGTGCTTAACGGACACACTTAATAGGTTAAAATTTCTGCTCATATGAGCTAAATATACTGTATTAAATATCAAATCATATCATATTTCCTTGATTAATCCAAATAGCAGTAATGTGATACTTTATTGAGGGAAGTTTTGTGCTTTTCCCTTCACAGTGAGGTCAGAACACAGGATCAGCCTCAAACGGGTGCTGAACACAAAAGTGTCTGATTATAAATCAGTGTTTTGGTTCATGACAGGTTGGAAATGTGACATTACAGAGTTAGCCTACAATAAAGGTGTCCAGGTTCAAGTAGTATCACAGGTTCAAGTATGCACTCATCCACCCACCCATCCTCTCTCCTGTCTGTCACTGCAGGTCATTAACGAGTTATGTAAAGCTCCCACGAACGCTGTCTTGTGAAACAAGCCTGTAAAGTATCCAGCTGAAGAATGCTTAACCATCAATCCTTTTATTTCCATCCTGAATATAAATGAGTTTCCTCTGGGTTCATTCCCGCGTCCTCCCTCTCATCTGTCTCTCATCTCCCTCTCTCTGCCTCCTCTTCTTAAACCACAGCCAAATATTAAACCCCCAGTTCTATTCAGGGACAGTGAGACACACCTCACAGACTTTCAAGTTGTCTGTGTGTGTTTGCGACATTTGTGTTTTTGCCATCTTTTAAAGTGCAAATGTGCGTGCAAAACTTGGAAACCCCAAAAGCCTATTTGCTGCACCTCATTATGAGGAGGATTATTTTTAGAGTCGGGGACCAGCAAATAAATGTGTGTCTGCTTGTGTTTTATTTACATTGAATTGTTGTCCCGCAGTGGCTGCAGAGATGAGAGCTCCGTTGCGTTTTGTAGTTAGGTTTCTGCTCTCTCTCCTTTTTAATGGCCATTCATGCTGTGCTTCCTCTTGTTAAACATCAGCAGCGCATCAGGAACACAAATAACACTGTGTGAGTGTGGATGCAGACACACACACACACACACACACACACACACACACACTTTAGTCTCTCCATTGTCTCCTGAACAAAAATTAGACTTACTGTTGTAAGAAGTGTTGTATTAAACTATAATTTCTGTCCAAATACTGAGTTACGGTATGATTATCTGCAAAATGTCAACGTAGAATGACAGCTATGACAGTTATTACACCATTTAAAAACCTTAAGTGTAAACCTTATACATAATCAACTGAGTAATCGACTTCCATGGTATATTTACACTTTGTTATTTAAGGAATAATTAAACATTTTGGGAAATATGCTTATTCACTTTCATGCTGATGAGAGAGTTAAATGACTCTCATGTCTGTAAGCCAGCAGCCCAGTATGCTTAGCTTAGCATAAAGACTGGAAACAGGGGGAAACTGCTAGCCTGACTCAGTCAAAAGGTAACAAAATAACCAGCACCTCTCTAATTTTCATGTTTTCAGTTTTGGTTTTACGGGGGAGTTAAGTGCTAGACTATTTTTTGTCTAAGAGCAATGACTTCTGCTGGTTGCCTGGGAACCTCATGGTGACAACAAGACTCCAGGAAGTCATTGTACCCTTGTTAACACATGTTTATTAGTGAGCTTTAGAGGTGCTGGTAGGTGGATTACCTTTGGGCAGAGCCAGGCTAGCTGTGTCCCCCTGTTTCCAGTCTTTATGCTATACTAAGCTAACCAGCTAGTTGTCGATTAAACTCAGGGCAAGAATACATTTGTTTCTCAAAATGTAGAACTATTAATTTAATGAAATTTTATAGTTGCTGCTCATTAAACAATGCATGGAAAATGTCAGCTTTTGATAATTCTGAAACATAGATGAAAACATGATGGAAACAGTTAATTGGTGTGAAGAGAACGAGAGAGAGAAAGTACACACACACACACTCACTCACTCACTCCCCCCCCCCCCCNCCCTCTCAGTCAGCCTCAGTGTGGAATCTGCACACGTTTGCCGTTTTCTGTCCAGCAATTTATCATCCTTACTGCTCCTCTCCTTTCTCTAGATCTAGATGATGCTGGGATATTTGGTTGATATTCAAAACTATTGTGTATCTGCTACTGTACTTGCTAATAGATTTAGCACAACTCATTTTAACAGAGATAATTATTTTTTACTGTTCAAGAAGCTCTCATGAGATTTTGACAGCTCACTTGTGTCAAAGACTCATGGGAGCTGTAGTTGTTGAATATAATTGACTTGCATATAATCATATCATTGGTGAAATAATGATGTAGATACCCATTTAGCTTAGAATATGAGCAGCATACTCATTATATTAATAATATCATGTTTCAGCATTTATGGAAGTTAAAAAAACCATCAGTGCAAAAATAATTTAAAGCATTATCTGGAAAATGTTTCTTATGTACATTTTCCATCTGTGGGCAAACATGTTTTATCTCATTTATCAAGCTTTGTGTTATTTTGTCTCTGTTTGCCATATTGTGTGTAAATTAAACCACTATATCTGTATGAATAACCTCTCTATGTGCGTGTTTGTTTACAGTAGTATATGACTATACAGTATTGTGTGTTTCTGTCCCTCCACGATAACACAGAACTCACCAGATGATGAAGGTTGAAGCACACTTACACGTATACCTCTCTAGTGACACACTAGCTGGTGGCTAGTGTTACCATGGAGATGAACAGTGGCTGTTAACCATCACACTTTATTTCTGGTTGTGCGAAAGTCTTTTGTACACACAAATTAGTAAATTGTTCTCTTGAATTAATAATTCATGAATTAACGGAGCAGAAACAGTCTGTTATTCTGAAGAATGTCAAAGATAACACACCAGTGAATTTAACAGTCAAAACCTGAAGTATATCCTGATATCTTCCACTTCAGATTCTCCTTAATTGTCCTAACTTGCCAACACAACCCTGTAACTATGCAAATTGGAATTGCTGCTTGGATACCAAAGCTTACACATACAAATGCAAGTCAATCAGCGCTCCTTTTCCCGAGCAACTGTCCATGTGTTCCTGTGCGTGCGTTGGCGTGTGAGAGAGTGTTTTTGTATTGACTGAATCTGGCAGAGCAGGTTTAGTCGTGTCAGCAGTTTTTCTGACCTAAAGCGGACAGGATAAGAAAGGGGGAGGAGACAAATAGAGGATGAGACAGATGGATGGAGAGGAGGTGCATTGTTACGGTTTGAACAGGTTTTTCCTTCCTCATGTTTCGGGGCACAAATGAGAACCATAATTGTTAAATAGAATTAATTACCAAAATTAGCTGGTTGGTCTCTAAAATGAGTTTCAGCTTCAGTGATTTCTTTCTTCTGTTCTGCGTTCATTCATTTCATGTTCCACCTCGCTTATAAGGATCATAGCGATAGAGCAATCTCTGTATTTCACCTCTTAGTTAGGGAGACCAAAAGGGGATTCAGGATTTAATGAGCCCCTCCCTGTAAACACCCCCAGGTGGAGATGAAGAGAGAGTAAAAGAGTGGGAGGGGAAGATGACAGGAGGAGGAAGGACAAACACACAAACGCTCATGTCTCAGTGGGCCAGTATATCTAACATAGTGTAATTACAAAGGGGAGCTCCTTTAATTGACTCCTACTGCGAAACCCCCCGAGTCTGGTGTGTGTGTGTGTGTGTGTGTGTGTGTGTGTGTGTGTGTGTGTGTGTGTGTGTGTAAGAGAGAGAGATAATCCCATATGAAATGCTTTAATAAACAATTTCAAGTTTATTGGTATGAAAATGTATTTTGTGAAGTAATTTTAAAACTCTCCTTTCCTTAAAGGTATTTCATGTTTGGCTCTATGTTTTTTTTTTTTTTAAATGAACACAGTTTTGTCTTGCATGTAGGTGTGTATACACTGCATCAGTGAGAATAGCACAGCCTGGTTCACAATGGTTGCTTGGATGTTGCTGCATTGCTTTCTGCATTAGTGTGGCTGCGAGGCTGCCTGGGGCCATGTGATGTAAATTACATCTTTTGCTCATGTCCGCGAACTGTACTCTCCAACAGATGTGTGAATATGGCCACGTGTGCAATGTAGTATGAACAGAACCCTGTGTCCCTATGCAGTTCGTGTCCGTTTTGGATTCACCTTGTTATCCCAGTCTATGGTACATGTGCTTAAGGCTTTCCTCATCTAAGGAAATTAAGTTGCCATCAGCATCAGGTGCACGCAAATGGAAAACAATGTACGGTACAGGCGGGTGGAGCCATGTGAGAACAACTGGTGGGAGGGTGACCATCCGTGTGGACCGTAACAGTGTAAAAAAAACAAGTGCCCCCCAGTACCTTCCTTGGTAAAATGAAATGACAAATAGTGACAGATTTATACTTTATAATGTTATGACAATGAACAACACTTTTCACTTCCAGTACTATTTTCTAATAATGAGAACATTTCTATCATGTGTACGATGTGCACTGATGCACCAGTCCTCACTTTGTGATTAAAGGAGGTGGTTGATGAATGGTCAGCCCTACAGGCAAGGTGTGTGTGTGTGTGTGTGTGTGTGTGTGTGTGTGTGTGTGTGTGTGTGTGTGTGTGTGTGTGTGTGTGTGCGTGTGCGTGTGCGTGTGCGTGTATCGGTTGTATTGAATCGCTTGCTGTGAGTATTCAGGTGCATTCATCAGTCATGTACATGTCGTTAGCTTCGGGCTACATGTAATCCAATTTTAGCACACGGCAAAGATGTCTCATAATGACGATCTCACCGATGTTAACTGGCTGGTCTGAGAGGGTGTGAGAGACATGACAGATGGACAGAAAGGTGTGTTATGTACTTTTATTCATACAGTGTGCTCCTATATACACCACACACACACACACACACAGCGCAGTATTGTCCTTGTAAGTCAAGACATCTCCTAGTTTCACAGGTGAGGGAACACAGACTATTTCTGCCAGGGATGAGAAAGCAGGACAGGACAGAGAGGAAGAAGAGGATGAAGATGGTAGGTGGAGAGAGATAGTAGAAGGAAGAGGAGCAGAAAGGATAAAATAACAGGCAACATTAAATAAGAAATCCCCTGTAAATGTTACATTCCCTTATGGGCCAGTCACTAACAAATATGCCACCTTGTTGACCTTACACTGCAGCATCGTCCTTTCAGCTGTAACAGATGGGCAAACGACCAGATTAACTCCTGCTTGTATGGAAGTACATCTGTCTCACCAGATTTTGAAATTTTTTGCCTCTGAATTCAACTCAACTCTTCAATTTTTCAAAAACAAATTTTCACTTTTATACTTTTATTTCACTGGTATAAAATTCCCTAATCGTCAATATGAAAATAGCCCTCCGCTCCCCCTTTCTGTGTCTGTGGGTGGGTTTTTTTCCCCCCAGCTAGCTGACATTTCAGAGATTAGAGGTTTTTGATCTGTTATTCCACATCACAATCTCTGCTCACCACACCCTTTTTGCTGCCTCAACCCCCCCCCCAATCCTTTCATCATCCTGCAGTTATACCCTCAGATGGTACTCACTGTAGGCCTACACCTCTCTGAAGGAATGGGCAATGAGCTGATGAAGAGCAGAGAGGAGGAAGAGAAGAAGGAATGAGGAAGATGAGTGGATTTAGGGAGGAGGAATGGGAGGGGAGGTTAGGACAGAAGAGGAGGAAGGAGGGATCAGAGAGAAGAGGTTAGAATGATGAGCAAGATGTAGCTTTTGAAGTATTTTTTTTTTCCACAATTGTAGCTCCCATAACATTATCTACGACCACTTCTCTTATGACTTTTCATCCTGCCTTCTCCTTTACCTGCTTTAGATATTTTCCTTTCAGGCAATATTTGAGATGCTACAGAGTCAAAAAACAGTAGGCACAGTTTCCTTTACGCCTTTATAAGATGATTTGGATAGTGATGGTTTTTTTCCACTTAATATTCAATATTTGTGCCAGTATGCAAGCCCATATATGAGTTCTTATTGATATAAGAAGAATTTTTTTCATATGAATGCCCCCTCCTCCTCGTTTCTAATTGTAAAGCTGGCAACACAAGAAATGCATAAAATGAAAAATGTAAAAGCTCATTAGTTCCTTCCATCCCTCATCGTCTTTTTGTGTGTTAGCTGCAAGCTTGATGAAATGTGGATGATCGTCGTGTTGTTGCAGACAGCTGACGGTAACTAAAGCCTGATCTGCGATTGTGTTTCTGTTTCCGAACTGTCTACATGGTCTGTATTTACATGTCAGCCCCTGTAGTAAAGTGAACACGTATGGTCTTTGAATGTGGACGTTGTGAACAAAGTCATGGAGCTGGAATGGTGCTTTACACCAATTGCATTGGGATTTAAATTATAAATATTAGTAATGGTAGTGTGTGTGTGTGTGTGTAAACCTGTCATCATCTATCAAGCTATATCTTCTTCCCCATACACATCTCTTCATATCTCTAACTATTCTTCTCTTTCCCTGTCTCCTTTTCAGTAGAGGTCACCATTAATATCCTATTCCTTTAGGGGATCTATGAATCAATAACTCAGGAAGACACACACACACACACACTCTGTTAAGCAGGGAAGCAAAGAGGCCAGTTCTATGTAGAGGAATGCTACAAAAGTGTCATTCTTTTCTCTTTATCATTTTTCGTCCTGAATTTCTTTGTTCCCACATTTCTCCCTCTCTGACTCATCAATTTCTTTCTCTCGCTCACCTCCATCCTCAGACTCTGTATCTACTGTCATTGTCACTGTCGAAAGTTTTAAAATGCTGTCACCGTGGATTACTAAGCAACCAGGCACACACACACACACACACACACACACACAGATACACTTTCACAACATTCCTGGTGGTGACGGGGTTAGCCAGGGCAGCTACTTCAGTGCCATGTACAGCTGGTGTGTGTGAGCTCTACTGAGCAGAAAAAAATGCTCTTCCAGTACACTGAACAACACACACACACACACACACACGTGCGCGCGTGCGTGCACACACACGCACAGACACACAATGGTTGATCCTATGCTGACAGGCTTTCTAGTGTTGTGTATTTCTATGATCTCTATGCTGTGTGCTATACTCTGAAAAGGCACCAATAATATAGCAAGCAGTGCATTGTGATTCATCAGCTGACTTTAATTTCTGATTGACTAGACCTCTGAATTTCTAAACCACTTTCTGCAACATAATCTAAAGTAAAATAACCATGCTAGAGTCATGTGAGCACTTGGAGGGCTTTGCTCTGGGTAAAAGCTTCTACCAACTGGCAGGCAGTTTCATTATGTTGAGAAAGGCAACAGATAGAGAGAGAGATGTATAGCCTTATTTTCCTGAAGAGGATGGAAGCTGCGACTCAGTGATGCTGAGGCTGAAGGGTTATTTGTCTGACCACAGCGAGCAAAAGGTATAGACCCAACCCTCCCTGCAGGAATGACTGTGTGTGTGTGTGTGTGTGTGTGTGTGTCATATTTCCATCATGCTGTTTGAAGCTGCTGGTAGAAGCTAGCCTCCAGACAGTCACCTGCTGTTGTTGACTTCAACCCCCAGACCTGTGTGTGTGTGTGTGTGTGTGTGTGTGTGTGTGTTCACCCTTTGTTTTCCTCTTTGTCTTTCCCCTTTCACTGCCTGTCTCTCTCTCTAGTCCCTCTGTCTTGTCTCTGTCTTGTGTGTCTGCTTCATCTCTCCCTCTAGCGATTCCCACTTTTCTGTAGCTGCCTTTGTTGAGTGATAGACTCATAAAACATAAAACCAATGTGCAGGACAGCAAGGCCATATTTGTTGCAATATGGCTTGAGAAGGTGTTGTATTTGGAGTTAATAAAGTTTGCCAGCACTGGCGATCCTTTTAGGAATTTCACACTGTATTTCTTCATGGTGTTGTTGGTAGGTTGGACATACTTTAATCCAACACTTCCACCCATCTGTATCTGTCTCATTAATGAACCAATGTCCACACCATGGAGACATTGCAGCTTGCCCGTGCAGTGGAGATAGCATGTATGTTTGATACTTCAAATTAGTTTTTTCTCAGTCTTGGAGCTCAGAACTGCAGGCTTAGAGAGAAGTCGAGATCATTGATGAGGTGTGTGTGTGTGTGTGTGAGAACACTTGTACACATGCATCTGTACATGTGTTTGCCAACAGTATGTGTTTTGTTTTTGTGCAATATCAAAAAGTGTCACAAACAATAAAGAGCCTGGCAAGTTGATTTTAATGGTAACAGCAGATTGTACAATTTTAGATAACATGGAATGACCACCTGAGACAACTGGGTGAGAAGAATAAACAAGAGGACGAGGTGCAGTTTTTAATTTGGATTTCTTTTCTGTAGCTGGTGAAGCGTTTGCTAAAGAGATGCAGGCCTTCAAAGAAAGAGAAAATAACTGAACCAAAAGGGAACAAAATGCAGAGGCGTAAATCTTTTGGACGACTAACTGTGATGGCCGTTGTCATTCTGTAATTGTGAAAGCAATTGTAACCTTTAATTTATAAGTTATTTATTCATATATTTACACATACTGACAAATTATTGATTAAAAATGCAAAACTTTAGATGGGAGATGTTGTCCTGGGTAAACTCAGCAGTGAATCATTCACTTAAGATATCCAGCGAAACGTCAGAAAACTGAATAATGCTGCTGCTCCTTAATTTCGTACCTCTATAATCTTCCTCCTTTTCTTTCCTTGATTATTATGTTTTCCACTTTCCTGCTCCTTACGCATCCTTCATTCTTGTTCCTTCTCTGTTTGTCTTGGTCTGCATCTATTTTTCTCTCTCATAATCCGTCCTTGCTTACTCCTTCTCTCTCCTCGTCTACCCCAACTCTCTTCTCTACCCCCGGGGCTCATGGTTTGTTCCTGAGACAAAAATATCATCCATGGAGTTTCACTAATTAACTACTTCAAGTGTGTGTGTGTGTGTGTGTGTGTGTGTGTGTGTGTGTGCGTGCTGTGCTGACATGACTCTCTTTCTCTCCCAGGGTAACAATCAGTAAGAGGTTAGTTCTATTTGTTGTATTTGTTCTGTGGAGTTTAATAAATAAGTGGAAATAAATAAATGAATTATTGAATAATATGAATTATAAATGGGACAGCGTTTCTATAGACAATGCACACAGAATGAATAATCAACTATTGTTTAGCTCCTTAGTTACACAATTATAAAGGCCCTATTTTGTTGAAAAATAGAAAACAAAACAGGTCATCTAAGATTCATTTCACTCCGTCTCTTCATGGCTTTGACTTTGTGCACAATTTAATAGGATTTTTTATATGTATACTCCATTAGAGCTGCAATGGTTAGTCAATCGACGAAAGTTAATTGGCAACTATTTTGGATTACTGATTAATTGTTTAGGTAATTTCTCAAGCAACAATGTCAAAATTTCAAAGGTTCCAGTTTCTCAAATGGGAATATTTTGGGGTTTTCTTTGTCTTCTCAACTGAAATAACTTTGGGTTTTGGACTGTTGGTTGGACAAAACGAGATATTTGAAGAGGTGGTGTGCATTCTTCATGTTCTGATATTACATAGATCAAGTGATTAATTGAAAAAATAATCAATAAATTAATTGATAATCAAAATAACTGCTATTTGCAGCCCTACCCTTTATATTTTCAAAAGGGACAAAATGACCATTTTTCAAATAACTTGTAAAACACAAACCAATTGTTCTGAAACTAAGCAGTTGCCCTGTGAGTTAAAAACAATCCTCTGCCTTATTACCTCCAGAGATTTCAGTTCTTGTTCAAAACTGCAAACTGCACAAGTCACAGCAGATGCTGCCTTCAAGTTTTCTCAAAAATGCTGTAATTATGAATTGAATGTGCTTGAACAATCCAATGAATTGGCAATAGCTCTTGGCCTAACTTCTTCCCATAGGTGTGTCCTTCTTGCTTTGTTTGCCTCACTCCACTGACTTTGTATTTGTTCACACCACCTTTTAATTATATATAATTTATTATTTTTGTGTTGTGGCCTATCTTAATTAGAGTAAACACAGGCTTTGACATTTACAATAGTTTTCTCTGTATTAGTTTAACATCACAGCTTCTGTGACTCATGTTTTAAATGTTGTTTCAATGAGCTTCATTAGTGTTTCAGTTGATAGCTTTAAATTCATGACTCCTGCTGTACGTGTTGTTTGGGAGGCTTTTTAACCCACCAGGAATTTGTCAAAGTGCTGTAGTTCAGTCAGTGACTACCATTATATCGTCTCCTCAGTCTGTTGACTGTCTTCTTCAGTGTGTGTGTGTGTGTGTGTGTGTGTATGTGTGTGTGTGTGTGTGTGTGTGTGTGTGTGTGTGTGTGCACGCACATGCATGTGCACTGTAGGAGATGGATGAGGGTAATTTTCATTGGCCCAGGCACTACTTTATCACTATAGTGTGCACATACACACACACACACACACACACACACACATACTGCATATACATACACACATACCCCAAGGCACTACTTTATCACTATAAGAAACAAACACGGGGTTTTGAATCAAAAGCAGATTACATTACACCTCTATACATGTCACGCTCAGGCATACACACACGCGCGCACACACGCACGCACGCACACACACACGCAGAAATACCCAGTCCGGTATTCATATGCACAAGCACACAGACACTTGCACTCTCAAATGTGAAAGTTGCATGGATGCTTATGGACTGCAGCCACAACGGCAAACATACTGCTTACACAAGGGTACAAGGTCACAGAGGAGAAGTGTGTATGTGGACACACAAACACGTAGGAGCACACACTCCAACAGACAGTGAGAGGGACGAAAAGAGTTTCAGTAGATGTTTAGATTTTATTGGATCTCTTACATTAATCTCATTGTCACATTTGTCAAATTTAAGTCAGAATTTATAAATAAAAATGTATATAGATAGCTAAAGCAGGACTGTATTGTACTAAAGTTGTGTATCCATTAATGATATTGTTGAGATTCATTTTGAGATGTATTTGTCCTTTCTCTAGGCCATATTCACACTATTCACTATTATGCTAATTCCCTGATTGCATGTCTCTATGCTAATGACACAAGTTAAATTAGGAGTCTCTGTTCTGTGAAGGACACAGATGTGTGTGTGTGTGAGTGTAGAGAGAGAGAGAGAGACAGAGAGAGAGAGCATGTAAGTATATACAAACACAATGAGCTGGAGATGACACGGTAGCATTACCTGTTTTGGTATTCTACATAAAAGTTCATACTGTGTTTATTGTTTATGTGATTTATTTAAAAGTCACAGAATACACAATCATGGCTCACATAAATCAGAATAAAGGTCAGAATAATCAGTCTAAGTATGACGACTCGAGTAGGCAAAAAACAGGAATTGGACTCAAATGCACAACTCAGAGTCAGATGATGAGTTTAACAGTCTCTACTTACGAAAAGGTTCGTTACACCAAAATCAGTCTACACAAGCAAATAAGTCCAGCAGGGAGTAGGTAAAGTCGTAATCCAACAAAATACCAGCAAGATCATACACAGGAGACTCAATACACGAGGAGAAGGGACGCTAGAAAACAAAGGTACTGAGACGAACTGGTAACTAAAGAGAGGTAGAACACAGGTATATATAGAAAACGGGAACAGATAAGCTAACAGAGATCATGTGACTAAGCAAACACAGGTGGGACACGAAAGCTGGCAGGAAACGGACAAAGCCCGGAAGTAAAACTAGATCAAAAACACAAAAGGATAAGACTACCAAAATAAAGCAGGAAATGAAAAATCAAGTTACCACATCAGAACCAGAATCAGCTTTATTGGCCAGGTATGTGTACACATAAAAGGAATTTGACTCTGGTTTTCTGTTGCTCTCAATGTACATACACAGAAATAGACACACATACAGCTAAAAACAAGGACAATATATAGACAACAGCAACAATAACATGTATAGACTGTAAGACAATGGTGCAATGGTGCAGAGTGCAAAGGGTGCTGAAATAAATATGATTAATGTAAACAGGTTGCTTTATATACATGAGGTAGGTGGATATGACAGTATATACAGTATGCACATTGTGCATAGATTTGTGTTTGACTGATGATATTTACACGTTTAAAAACTGTATTTAAGCCATGAGAAAATATAATTTACAGGTACAGTGGATGTTTGTGTCACAGGGTTATTGTACAGGGGTTGTTCCTGACACTGTGTGACTGACGTTAACTGTTCATCAGAGTGAAGGCCTGTGGGTAGAAACTGTTCTTGTGTCTGGTTGTTTTGGCGTACAGTGTTCTGTTGTGTCTACCATACTGAACAAATCCCAACTCATATCTTGTATAAAATTTGGCATCTGGAAATCTGTTTTGTTGGAAATTATTGATAGGTGTTTCAGAAGTCAATGTGCTATTAAAGTTACTCCCTAACTAACAAGTAAAACTATCCTTTAAGCTGCATGATGATTTACATGATGAGGAACCTTTTACAGTACTAGATGAACCGCTGATTTCTTCGACCTCCTGCACAAACCCTCAGCAACACACACTTCAAAAATTTTGCTCAACACCATTTCAAATTAAACTATTATATATATATATATATATATATATATTTTCTGTTGTTAGTGTGATGTATCAGATTGCCAAGTTACCTCTTTGCTTTGGCTTCTGTAGTAAACAAAGATTTGTGTTTCAGGACAGATTTTCATGTAATCACACAGTAGAAAACTGGCAGACAGACCATAGCTTAGTGTTTGGTAGTTTACATGGATGTCTTCCCCTCTGTGTTGTATTCACTGCAGCAGAGTGTGGATGGAGCACATTCACCAGTCTTTCCCTTTTGGTTGGCACAGAAGACACTGCTGTGTTAACGGCATATTTATTCAGAACAAGTGTAGTTTGAACAATATATATAAATAATACATATATTTTATATTTTCAGATAAAACAAGGATTGTAAAGACCTCAAAGAAATACTCTTGTTTAACACAGGTAATGCATGAAAGGCCAAATCTGTGTGTATTCATTCATATGTGAAACAGATAACGGTATCTGCAGAGAAGAAATGGAACTTAAACTGGGAAGTCATCATCATAACACTGGAGAAACAACATAAAAGCATTCACCCAATGCTTGAGTGGCTCTCTCTCTCTCTCTCTCTCTTAAACACAGCTGTAATGGGTATGGTGTCATTATTAGGATGACTATTGATTAAACACTATTTGTGCAATAAAAGCACCATTATCATTCCAACCTGGTCCGCTCAAAACATGCAGGAACACTCATGTAGCGTATAAAAGCACAAGCTTTTGTTGGTGCGATTATAATGTGTAAGCATGTAGACATGCCTAAATACACACACACACACACACACACACACACACACACACACACACACACACACACAGAGGTCTACACACAGATAATTGGATGAAGCATTTGACTTATAACCCGACGGTCATCTTGGAGTGGGAGATAATTGTAGTTTTACAACCTCAGGGATTATGAGTGTGTGTGTGAGAGAGAGAGAGATAATATAAACCCAATGAAAGAGGTTTATGTGTGTGTAAAAACATTCATTAATGAATCTAATGATACTGGTGTATCTAGAGAGAAGACAGTGCTAATGGACATAAGTCATAATTGTCTCAATTGGAAATGTTTGGCCATGTGCTAAAAGATTTTATTACTTAAGACATTCTTCCATTTCTTTAACACCATTACAATCTAAATATGATTTTTCTGCCCCATCAGTACAGTCAGTCTGCACATCAAGACCTAAGCAATCAATTAATAAACAATCAGTCACACCTGACAATATAGTTGTTGTATAAGTCCAATACAACAGCGCAAACTACAGCTTTTAAAATGATCGCAGAGTCAACTCCACTCCCCTCTCTCTCACAAAGATTATGTTTATTATTATTGTATTGGAATACCTTACAAAAATACAGGCATTGCTTTTATTGTGCTCACCTCCATTTACATTCATATTCAAAGCCTTGAGGTTAATGAATCATGTTTGATTCGCCATTTAGGCCTATGACATCACATTTGTTCTTTTTTTCTTGAAGGCAGAAAAGCTTTTCCATCAGAACTGAAACCGATGGCAAAGAGAATCAGGGAAGCAAAAACTTGACATGATGAATAAAGGGAAGAGAGACAGGATGCATTCGGCTGGCATAAACTCCACATTGAATGGTAGTAAAAATGTATCTTGTGTCCGGTATCCCAGATATTTAAAAAAAAATCATAAATCATTAATATATCAATGTGTGTGGTAGAGTATCATAAAACACAAATGAGCACACTGTAGTTGCCATGGAGATGCTCTTTGTACATCTGTCCTGTCTGACAATGCAAATAAGGTCTGCTCAGAACAAAGCCAAAGCATTAAAGTGATGCATGTTGTTGTTTTCACGCATTAAACTCACCAGTTATTTGGCAACAACCAGAGTGTTTGCCAACATGTTTGCCCCCAAAAACCTGTCCAAACTCACAAGTTGTATGCCTTGGGGCTTTCTCTGTAATGCATACAGCCGATGACCCAATCCCAGGACACTGCTAACATCTCTCTCATGAATGTCAGACTCTCCTGGGGGCAACGTGTCAATCAAGCATCCCGCAGTAACAGCACTAATGTACTGTTCATGTACCAGCTTCAGCAGAGGGAAATCGAATGTGGGATACGATGGGACATAAATAAAACATGATTCAGTTTTAGAGAATCCATAATACAAACTTCATCCATTTAAAGGTAGTTTTCATCATCATTTACCGTGATCGTCATGACTGTGTTAAAAATAAAATGACCCCATTGGCTCCTGGGTCTCCAAGGATACACCCTTCACTAATGACGTTGTAAAAAGCAAAATCTTTATGGAAATAGAGCTTGTTCCGTGTGGATGTTTCAGATAAAAAAAGAGAACTCAAGATGTTGAGAGAAATTTAAATCTGGATCTGTTTATATTCTGTCCTCCAGGCTCCATATTCTGTATTGTGTTTTGATAAGGGAGTTCTGAAATGAATTAGGCGTATAAGGATACTTCAGGGCTTTGAATACAGATAGTCTGTGACTACAGTCTGACTGCATTGCCATATTCATTCAGCACAGAAAATAGGTAGTAAAATAGGTAGTTTCTTGCCAGCCAAACACTAAAACAGCTAGCGTCATTAGTTACGCTCTCTAGTCATAGCTGGGTCCATTTCAGCTGCAGTACGGTATCCACCCTCCGTCACTCTCCTTTCTGTAAGAAATTATCTTGGTCAGATGTTCTTTTTGCATTCTGTCCCTCTGTATGTATCGATGTAGTGGTATATAAGAAATATTTACCAATATATGGATTTGGTTCCAGTGTTTGTTCCCAGTGGTGTGGTGTATCTTTCGCTACCATTTCTGGCTGCAGTCTCCATCACTGTGCAGAAGCAGATGTTTTCCAACCCTTTGACAGTATCAGAACAAGTTATCTCTGCAGTCAAAGTGGTTTGTCTTGCAATATTAACTCTTCCATAATCAGTGTTCAAGGTGAGAATTACGGTCTATTGTGTACAGGAGTTGAGTCACTTTTCCTGTGTTTGTGCTTTATCATCTGATCATGTGGCCGACAAACTTACACATACTTTTGTGTATGATGTGCGCTCAAAGACAAACACATGCTCTCTCTCTCTCTCTCTCTCTCTCTCTCTCTCTCTCTCTCTCTCTCTCTCACACTCACACTCACACTCACACACACACACACACACACACACAGATAAAGTGTGGTGGTGTGTTATAGGACCTATAGGACCATTTTCATGACTGACAAAATAAACACCTTTCTCTGTCTCTGCTCTGATTTGTGTGTTTTATTAAATTATTGGGGGCGGCACGGTGGTGCAGTGGTTAACACTGTCGCCTCACAGCAAGAGGGTTCTCGGTTCTTGGTTCGACCCCACCGGTCGGCTGGGGCCCCTCTGTGTGGAGTTTTCGGCTTCCTCCCACCATCCAAAGACATGCAGGTTAGGTTAATCGATTATTCTAAATTGCCCGTGACTGTGAGTGTTTGTCTGTCTCTATGTGTCAGCCCTGTGATTGACTGGCGGCCAGTCCAGGGTGTACCTCACCTCTCACCCAGTGTCAGCTGGGATAGGCTCCAGCCCCCCCACAACCCTCTGAGGATAAGCGGTATAGATAATGGATGGATGGATTAAATTAGTGGAGCACTGAATGAGTTTGTGAGTCTGCCTATCACACCCAAACACACACAGCACCAAATCACTGCTTCCCAACATGCAAGTCCTAAATCACCCTCCTTCTGTCTTCTCCAACAGAGTGATGGGATGTTTTGTAGACCTGTAAACATTCAGGTTCACTGATCCTTTTTTTTTTTTTTTTTTTTTTTTTTTTTTTTAGCATACTCTTCAGTCATCGGACGTTAGTATCCAGGTGCTTCATGGGAGCACGATTTAAAACCAAAAGGAGCGAAGTGTACATTATACAGCGCATTTCCATGGTTGTAAGTGATCAACTTTCAAGATGGCATTTTAATAATATGAATCTTCTGTAATTAGAGATTTTACATTTTTAATAAATGGGTGACTCCACATAGTCACTGCTCAATCCAGAACTTCACACTCATGATCAGCGTCTCTTTATGTTAAACATGAAAGTGGAAATAAGACAAGAAGAGTGTTTGTATTTCATAAATCCAGCACAAGATTCATATGCTGGGACTGATGGGTGATGTTCCGAAGCTTTTGATTGCCTTTGCGTTTACTCAGGGTTGAGGATAAAAGGGATGTTTTTACCATTCAGAGCTGACTGACTGCTGCCTTCAGAGTGGCGGGAGGAATAGCTATTCCTCCGTGAAACACCCTTTGATTCAGACTATGGCAGAGCAGTCGAGCAGTAAAAAAGGATTTCCTGCAAAGAATACTGCTCTGAAAACAATAACCTGCTCTTTTTTTATCTTTACCCACCTCTATTCTTCTGATTTAACCTGCCCACAGTCTGTCTGCTTGGCTAAACTTTGCTCTTTTCTTTTCTTTTTTCTTTTCATGGTTTCTTAACTGCTTGCTTGTTTTATGTTACTGCCTTGCTTGCAGTTTTTCTTGCTTTATTTCTTTCTTTCTTTTCTTGTTGCTATGCAGAAAATCAGACGAGAGAAACAGAGTGAGCGAGAAATGCAGTGCAAAGAAACAGAAACTAGATCGACCTCTCAGGTCATGTCTGTATGTAAGCAGCAGTAATAATAGTGCTGCAGCTGTAGGCCATTCTCAGCTACGATTTACTGTATAAACACTACTATCTCTGTATGTGTTTGAGTTTGTATGTGTAGAAGGCATGTTGTGTTAAAAATCAGTGCTGGGTGTAACCTTTACCACTCACTGATCAGAGAACTGCTTCACATAATATCAAAATTCGACCTTCACTGGACGAGCCAGCTTACTTAGGAATGTGTTTACAAAATGCCTCCTGATGGGCAACAGGAGAGAGTGGGAAGAAAAATCATCAGGGAAGATTTAGTGTTACTGTTTAGGAGGTGGATATGATTTTAACACACACACACACACACACACACACACAGTTTTTTCACCAGCTGTAATGTTTTGCAGCGTAGCAGCCAGAAACATACATCCTAATGTGTGTGTATGTGTGTGAACACTATACAGTATGTTCCATAAATCTACCTCTGGGCAGAGTATGGTGTGTGTGTGTGTGTGTGTGTGTGTGTGTGTGTTTGTGCACTCATGGGTGCAGAAGCTTAGCAGCTCATCAGCTGAAAATGTGCCAGCTTGACATAAACACATGTCGATTTTCTTTTCTTATTTCTCTCAGAGATGATTGGGTATCAGCATGGAAATGAGTCATTAGCGAGCAAAAGAAAGAGGAAATCTCGTGTTCGATTACAAACATCCTGGGGCTAATGCTGTGTGTGTGTGTGTGTGTGTGTGTGTGTGTGTGTGTGCGTGTGTGTGTCTCTGATCACACCAGTGAACCACACTACTGTTCTGAATTTGTTATTGTCATTAACACAGATTCATGTAAACTCAAAGAACTTCTTATTTTCATAGATACAAACTGTATATTGTATTTAGTGTCTCTCAGATGTCTTGTTTTATAATGATCGTGTGTAATTTAAATGTAATGCCTTCTTTAAAAGCTGAATTCACTCTGTAACTGTGTGTGTACACAGTATCTGTGTGTGTGTATGTGTGTCAGCTGGTTGCCTTGGGGCTTGACCACATTAGTAATTTGACCACAAGATTCAATGACGCTATTATAACCATTGATATAAGCAGAGGGAATAGACACCATATTCCATCAAATGTCTATGAATATATATGAATCTATTGAGGCTGAACAGCTGTAGCCTGTTTTCATGATGCTGTTGTCCAGTGCTAGTCATACAGTACTGTGCTTGGCATACTGTGTTGTAGCCCACCTAGATCTTTGTTATCTCTATGGGTTTTATAAGATTGACCTGTTAGTCATCTTCTCTGTTACGTGTCAAAAACATAGGAAAACATGTAATTCTCTGTGTCCCTGATTTGATTATTTGCTCTGGAGCTCCTTTCTAACTTTTCAACACATTGTGCTGAGTGATTACTACAAGCTTTAGTATGTGATAAACAAACCAAAGTAAAAAGACAGATTTTATTATACTATTTAACAGATTTAATCATTTAACTTCCAAACTGCCAAAGTTTTCTCACTTAAAAGACGTATGTGACATTTTAACATGGGGCACTGTAGCGAACAATGTGTGTGTTCTCGTCACTGATTGGGTCGGTTGAGCGTCATGGTAATTTTCCAAAATCTTGGTGTATGGCCTGAAAGATTACGGTCTAAAACCTCTTGGCTTCTGGGCCACACTTTTCAAAGCTGTTGCTTATAGCTGTTTTTCCTTCTGTGGCCTTCCACTCAATATTCTGCTCGATGTTTTCCCGGGGTGCACCTCTCTAATTCAGCCCGCCTGCTCTCGTTCACGCTCAGCAACTTCACTAACAAGTTTACTAACAAGTTTAAATACATTTCTGCTCCACTCTTCTCCTCCCTCCTTCCCTCCTCTCCTGTATCAAGCCTGTTCTCCGTCACTCCTCTGTCTTTTCACCTGTCCCACCTCCCTCCATCCCTCCATCCCTCCTACCTTCCTGCTGCTTCTTAACTCTCTCCTTCCACCTGTCTCTACCCGTCTTATCTCTTCCTCTTCCTCTCCTCTTCACTCTTTCCTTCCTTCCTTCTGTACTTCGCTCATCCCATCTTTCTCTCACACTCTCCCTCCAATTCCCTCCTGATCCTGGTTCGGCTGTTTTACGCTCATTTAAACAGAGAAGGACTCATGGGGTCTGTTTGTGCTTATTTTGAGAAAGTTAGGGGAGCATGGAGAGAAAAATAAAGGAGGGAAATTTTAAAAATGGACAGCATGGACCCTTTATGTCATAATTTTTCTGTTCAAATAAACCATAAAAACAATACTCACATTTCAGTATTGCCAGGATTCCCTCTCCTCTCCTCCTTTGATTTGAAGAGTGACGGGTTTTGAAAGGTAATTTCAGTTTGACATTTGCTTAATTTGAAGGTCACTTAATTTAAAGAGCTTATAATTTGACAGAGAGATCCAGGTCTTAGGTCAGGACCGGGTTGGATGGAGGCTCCAAAGAGCAATGTGGAAAGTCCATGCAGAAAAAACCTAATAAAATATCTTGAATAAATGTGTTGATAGGAGTTTGGCAAAAATAAGGGTTTTTTTTCAAGAATTTTTTAGGGCATTATATGCTTTTATCAGTGAGCCGACAGGAGAGAGATGACAGCAAATGAAGGCAGAAAAAGATGGGGAATGACAACAACAACAACAAAGGTCTCCGGCCACTCAAACCAGGGACCTTGTTCATTGTCGGCACCTTAACCATGACGCCACAAGGGAACCTCAGAAATCTTGTTTTTAAGTACAAGCAACCAAGTGTAGTGACAGCAATCAGGAGCAAACAAAGCCTGGCAGTTAAATATTGAACCTGCCAATTCTGTGGTACCAGAAATGCACAACTTGGATAATATTAAAAAGAAATACATTGACTTAAACTTAATTCTAAAAGCCTCTATTTGAATGAGTGCTTGTAGCTACAGGTGTAGCGCAGGGCACTGAGATAATAATAAGGTAAACTGCACTGTCAGCTGTCCAGTCAGCAGTGGAGCTGGGCACTGATTTAGTCCGAGCATGTCCTTCAGATGGTACTGTGGCACAAGCTCAGACCTCAGGCTATAAAATAATGTTGTGGATTTTGGCTGTAGCTCTTGACAGGCGCTTTCTGCCTGCAGTGTCCAAACACATCCAACAGCCTTTCAGCACACACATGGTGCACTCTGTGGCAGCTGGTGCACACAGGACAGTTAGCCGACTGCTCCTGAGGGGTCATCTCACCAGGACATAACCTCTGTCACCCAGAGACAAACCAGGCTGCACTGCAGCAAGGCACTTCTTTTTACAAGCATCTATTCAGTTAATGGCAAAGGTGGAAAAGGTAACTTAACAATGAAGTCAGTGTGTCCAGCAGCAGCTGGTTGAGAGACACATCCAACCTCACTGCTCTTCCATAGCAACGGCAGGTCATGGCTCCCTGCTGACCACATTTATGGGGATTTAGATTCACATTACAGATAAATTGAATCTTTATGGAGTGTTAGTGTATGCACCTTAATTAGAGAGAGCATTGTTTAGACAGTGCTTTAATGCACATGCTGTATTTAAATATAGATGTACTACATCTATGATGCTTGGCATGTCAGACCATCAGCAGCATAGAAATGTGATTGCTATCAGTATTCTGTTTAGGTGATGATATTGTATTTTTTCTCTGTAACTACACGAACTGACTCTGCATGTAGAATAAATCTTTTAGCGGTCCTCCCTATTTTGCTAGTAAGTAAAAGTACTGTTTATACAGTCGCCATCATGTGCACATTTTGGAAATATGGCCCAATTAGAGTGACAGTAATGTAACAAAAATGGTAGTTAAGAGATATGAATAAATAATTCAAGCTACAATAAATGTGTTTTGGTGTGTGTGTGTGTGTGTGTGTGTGTGTGTGTAGGTAGGTGCATGCAACAGTGTGCATTTGTGAGTACATGATGTTTAGCCTCGTTTTCTTTTTCTTTATTTTTCCTCAGTAGTTCTGTGTTTGTCTGCCTGTCTATTGAGAGATGAAAGAACCGTGATTAGGTCACACACACACAAACACACAAAGATGCAGCCTGTGATTGTGTCTGATGGCCTTTGTAGTTTTTCCCAGATTGACAGTAATTGAACTGATTCCAGCAACATTAAAGACTTAAACCATCCAGTCCCAAGTTTTTTGAACTGAGACGACAGGACAAAGCAAACCAATCCAATGCATCAGACATGAGTTGACAGGACCTCCCGCTCCCCACCGTCACAAACCCCCATCCATCCACTTAGAGATGTGCCACCCGTATATGTTTCCAAAATGTCACTGAAATGATTTTGATCTGCCCTTCCCTCCCTGAATACTTAATGTGAGACACAGACATTCGCAGCGCAGCCCTGTGCAGCTGACTGGAGTTTACTGTGAGCACACAGGTTAGTTTGCCCATCTAACTGTTTCCCAAGTCTTGTCTTGTAGGTGATGGATGGACAAGTGTTGGTTTTGATTTAATCACATCCATCCTCATTTCATCCCAGCAGTAAATCTAGTGCAGGCTGCATTTCTAAGATGCTTCCTGTATCCATATTTTTATTGTGAGTGACAAAGGCCGAGAGCATGACTGAGAGTGACAGGTTTTTTTATGAAACAGTCATGTCTGTAGAACAGCTGGTGTAGTAGACACACTAGCAGTGCACATTACAGTCTTGCTGATAAGTTTTGTCTGTCGGTCCACATTTGTTTTTCATTATTTTTTGATGAGGATCGTCAGTTCAAACAAGTCCTCCAAATTAAGCGACAAAACAGTTTGTCGATGTCCTCTAGAACGACACACAGAAGTGTTTTCTGATGCCCCTATCAGCAAGACGACACCATTTCTCCGTGCCTTCCAAAACCATTACAGATCACTGTAAGTAAATCAGTTTTATGATGTGACAACGCTCTGGTTAAGGTTTGCTTAGGTTTAGTCACAAAAACGACTTGGTTAGGTTTGGGGAAGATCATGGTTTGGGTTAGGTTAGGGAATCATTATAGTTTCAGATTAGAAGTTAAAATCTGATGTTTTGTTAACCTGTCCATACACCCCGACCTCCTGCCTACATGGACTTTGTCGCTTCAGAACAATGCTGCCTGACTTCTTCCTTTGTTCTCTGCATAATTACTACGTTCGCTAGAACGCTTTGTCCCTTTAACATAAACATATGTGGTTTTGGGCACTTTCAGTCTTGTCTGTTCAGGTACAGGAGCGGTGACGTCTCAGACTCTGCCAGGTTTGACAGGTTTTGCTGGTTTTACAGAGAGAAAGGTTTGAATATTTGAGCTAGATTTATTTTTGGGGTTATGATGTTGAAGTTATGGAATTAACAGATTCATTACAGAGTTTATATTATTGATTTAGCCCCCCAAAAAAGATCTAGGAGGCATTTCTTGTGCCAAACAGATTCCAAAGCAAGCTCAGATGGACAACAAGACTCTCCTACAATTTCTTTTTAATTGTTCAGTACAGATTAGGTGGCAATTCTGTAAAGTTCAGTAGGTGTGCAGTACATGTGTGAATTGAGTATATTAACAAGCACAGGCATTTGAAAGCACAGACAAAGAGATAGATCAGCAGGCTAACTAACTCTCATTGACTATTTAATTATTTGTTTTTTTGAAATATTTGTTTTTTTGGTCTTGAGTCCAAACTGTATCATCAGTGTGAAAAAATGTTTTTTTTTGTTTTGTATTCCCCCTCAGAAGATGACATTTTGGAGACAGGGCGTTTTGGATCTTATTTTTCATTTTCCACATCACAGGCTGCTCACCACACCCTTCACTCATGCACTTGTCTTTGCTTCTGTTCCTCCGTCTCACATTCATCATTTCTACAAGTTTCATCCAAATCTAATCAGCAGAAATATTGTGTGTGACAGGCAGAAAAATAAATGAGCAAACAAATGGAATGGATGCGGGGACTGACATTTTCAGCACCATTTTGAAGAAAACCCTTCCACACAAAACACACACTTAGTATCTTTTGTACAGATGCAGTAATTGTGTAATTCTCCACAGTGGGAATGGCAGAAGCTGAATCATATCAGGCCTGTAATCCCCATTAAGAACAGCAGGTTCTTAATGGGGAATTTCTGCTTTATTATTTGCTGTAGAGCTCCTTTCATTTCATTTTGTGGAATACAATTCATTTGCTCAAGATGGATAGAAAGTAGCCCTCTAGACGCTGCAACATCTCTCTCTGGCCTCCTCCCAAACTCCTCACTGGCACTTCACCACAGAGTGTCGCCTCATATGAACCTGTGGAGGGCTCTCTTTATTAATGGGGAGGTTAAATAAACAGATAAACAGTGGGGGGCTCTTACCATCTGTCATCATAAGGAAAAAACAGCTGTCACCATGGTTACTAATGGATGATCTGTTTGCCCAGCTGTGGTGTTATATAATGGGCTGTAACTCTGCAAATGCATGACATCTCTTATAGACAAAGGTTTGAGCTCATTTTTTAAAAGATAGATGCAATAGATTAAAAACTATAGATACAGGTCAGGTAAGTTTAGGTACAAAGTGATGTTCTCCCTTTTGGAAAAAAAACCTTTATGTACGTGTATCTAAAGTAAACTAATGAAACTGCAACTAATGATTATTTTCATTATTGGCGAATATGGCAGTTATTTTCTCTGGTTTGGTCTTTAAAATATCTTAATATAAGAATAGTGAAAAATGCCCATTAACTTCCCAGAGCCCAAGGTGACATATTCAAACTAACAGTCCAAAAGATATTCAGTTTACTATCATAAAAGACCAGAAAAACCTGTAAATATTCACATTTGAGAAGCTGGAACCAGGTCATTTTTGGCATTTTTGCTTAAAAAAACTTAAATAATCAATTATTTTGATTGTTGCAGATTGAGTAACAGACAAATTGAGTAATAATTTTAGCTCTAGTTTAACCCTGAAAAGCAATGTAAGGAAAGCTGCATGTTCTAAAATGACATTTGAAGAAGCAACAAAACCTACATGTAACTCTAATTTGCACAAAGTTTTCTCCAACAGCGACGCTTCTGTGTAGAGCTGGCAACACATCACGTTATAATTCTGCTGATGTGAGCTTCTGCGTCTGTAGAAAGAATGTGATACTGTATTTTACTTTCACCCAGACAGGAAGAAGGTAAAGAGACAGGAAGAGGGGTAGGGAGTCAGGGAAAGAGGAGATAGAAACATACAGGAAGTGATTCATAGGATTCATTTTTGTGTACCATTTGTGTAAAGCAGGGAGGCCTGTTTATATACGTGTGTGTGTGTGTGTGTGTGTATTTGGGATGCAAAAGGCGTCCACCAGCCAGCTCTGCAGATGTGGATGTTCTGCTAGATTGATTCTCATCCCCTGAGAGAGAGTTAGTGTGTGTGTGTGTGTGTGACAGAGAGAGATCTGTGCCCAGCTGAGTGCCCTACCACTGTTTGTTTAAATGTTCTCTGCACTTCATCATCCCCCCGGCTCCCTCTTCTCAAAACCATCCTTTCTGTTCTCTCTGCACGGCCGGCGCTTCATCCCCGCTGTCACTAACCAATGCTGCCTCTTCCTAGTAAGGTGAAAACTGTGGGGGACTCAAACACTTCCTTTCATACAGGAAGCAGGTGTATTATGTGGCAAAAATTAATAATAAAAAACACACTTAAGTTTCAGTTCCAGTTTTCTTTGCTCTCTCTCTGAATCGCCAACTTGTGTGACCTTTCTTAATTCCAGTCGATCTGGGTCGACTCATGTCATCGAACTTGGCTCCTTGACCTTCCTCTTGACCTTGCTTTATTTGGTATTTGGGTATGTTTGTATGTGTGGTTTAGTATTAAGTTTCAGACTCGTGTGTCTTTGAATGGTGATGTCCACAGATTAACCTGTCAGCAGCCTCATGAATGGGTCCAGTGTACATTCAGTAGTTTCTGGAGCTGCAACACTTAGTTGCTTCTTTGATTAGTGGATCGTCAGAAAATTAATCTGCAACTATTTAATCGTTTAATTAAATTTTTAAGCAAAAAATGCTATATATTCTCTGGTTCCAGCTCCTCAAATGTGAGATTTTGTTGCTTTTCTCTGTTTTATAAATTATAAAATGAATATTTTTAGGTTTTAGACGGTTGGTAGGTCAAAACAAACTATTTTAAGATGTGTCTTCTTGGGCTCTGGGAAATTGATGAGCATTTTCATCACTATCTTTTAACGTTTCATAGACATTGGCAGATTTATTGGTAATGTAAATAATTAGTTAGTTAGTTAGTTAGTTAGTTGATTAGTTAGTAGTTGCAGCCCTAGTAGCCTAGCCAATGAATTTACCACATATTCATTCATCAATTGTCATTTAATGTTGGGCCACAACTAACAATTATTTTCATTATCGATTAATCTGACAATTATTTTCCTGCTTAATCGTTTAGTCTATAAAAATACCCATTACAATTTCCAGTTTACAGTCTCATACCCAAAGATATTCACTTTATTCTCAAGACAAGACAAAGAAAAGCAACAAATCCTCAAATGTGAGAAGCTGGAACTAAGGAATGTTCAGCAAAAAGTACTGAAACGATGAATCGATCAGTCAGCTTTACTCCTAGAAATGTTTGGCACAAAAAATAAAGAAATGTTGGACCTGCACTCATCTTAACCATCCATGAGTCCCTACTTCATAAAAATCACATGAAATCACTTAACTGTTATTCCATCTTGATGTATTGCAATTCATATATAACATATTGCCATATTATATGATGTATCTGTCTCCCCCACTTTAATGCATTATTTATGGCACAGATGATGAATGTCTGTGAGAGCAACTGAATAACAGTGTGTGTGTGTGTGTGGAAGATTTTGCATATTCATATACTATATATATATGTGTGTGTGTGTGTGTGTTTCTCAGTGTTTTTCTATGTAATCATGTTCCCTCCTGTCGGCTAAGTTGAGTAAAAACCCTCATTTCCCATGAGGCCCGACTCTAATGGTGTTTATTACAACTGCAGATTCAAATCGAATTATTTTGCGTTGAGTTCTGATTCTGGTGTGAATATCAGCAGAATGGGGAACATCTGTCTGTGGCTCATTTTAAATCTTACCCTCTCTCTCTGCACGCCTCTGTCTGCCTCTTTATCTGACAGTCTGAATACGAATGTTGCTAAAGTTACAATTATTTATCTTCTTCCAGCATGGGGCAGAAAGCACGACCACCAACACACACACACACACACACACACACACAAACACACTTATTTACCAGCACTAGCGCAGTAATTGACACTTCAAAGACGTTGGTGTTTTTTTTCTATTCTTTCTTTTTTTTAGCTTTCACTTCTTTGTTAAGTTATTTTATGTTTAGTGTATTTATTGCTGTTTTTCTGTCATCGTCTCTCTCCGTCTCTCTCTCTTTTAAACAACTTCTTCAAGAAACTGTTAGTTGAAAGAAACAAACCATCCCTCACCCCTGTTTGAAATCTCTCCTCTGTCTCCTGAAAGCTGTGACTCTTTCATTAATTAATTCCTGAAATGTGTCCTTTAAATCATGCAGACCACCCTGGTGCATCGTGGGAGGTTTATACACACAAGTGTTAAAGCATATCCAATATTTAGATTTATGACAAAGCTAAATTGAGTGTGATGTTTAGTTGCACCTTGTAAATTTAGGAGGAAAGATTCTCTCACTGCTGATTATTTGTGTTAGAGAATCTTAAGTGTGAGATTTGATATTTTATTGTAAAGATTTGTTTTAATTTCATTATTCATGTTGGGTAGGTTTTGCTTGTGTGTGTTTAAAACTGTCTGTAAGGATTTGGATACATTTGTATTTTTCAGTGCTTAATTTGTTTCAAAATAAAATGCTCGTAAAAGTATTTAGACTTAATTTTTGTTTTTAGAGGCCAAGAATAACAGGACTGGAGTCCACAGTCATGCTAGCTGAGGCTGTAACAAGACACAACAGTGCTTTGAGCTAAGTGCTAACATCAACATGCTAACATGCTCCCACTGACAATGCTAACATGCTGATGTTTAGCAAGTATAATGTTTACTATGTTCACCATCTTAGTTTAGCATGTTAGCATGCTAACATATGCTAATTAGCAGTAAACACAAAGTACAGCTGAGGCTGATGGGAATGTCATCAGTGTTGCCAGATTGGGCGTTTAATACTCTTTATTTAATGGTGCAGGTTTCTACATATGAAAAGGAAGACCATATTCCAATAAATCAGCCCCTTCTCCCCTTTAATTAGTTTGATTGTTATTAACAGGACACTAAGTTCAGTAAGCTGTGTCTGACATGCAATGACTGATAACTGACTCAAAACCAAATGTCATTTCACTTTCTTACTACTAGGTTGAACCTTTTTTTCCTATTCAAATTATTATTTGTTCATAGCTCTGTGATAAAAGAATGATGTTAAACTTTACATCTGTTCATATAAGTGAATACAAGAAAAAATAATTAAATTATACTGGTATACAGTATATATACTGTATATATCATATTCAACTGTATATATTTAGTCAGGACCAAAGTGGTGGACCGACCGATCAACATAGCCATCTCCAGAGCTGCGTCGCTAGCATGGTTAAAAAAAATCTGTTCAGGTCTTTTGAAATATGTTTAGAAAATCGTCTCTCCTCTCGTCTTCTTCCATCTGTCTCTTTGGTGTTGTTTCTGAGGAATACTGTCTTTAAGCATTTACTCTAAGATTTTTTCACTTTCTCATTTTCACATGCCCTTGGGGAAACAAAAATATTTCCCTCGCTCCATTTACTGTAAATTCACTGTACATGATTTTGTTAACTCTGTTGATGAAAAATATTACAGACATGTCTTTTATTTCAAAAACCTTTTATTTTTCTTTTAAAGAAAGAATTTTTCCTGGCGCAAAAATAACCAGGTGGTAATTTTACACCAATCCATCCCTTTGCATCTCAAAGCAAAAACCTTGCATGTCATGTTTCAGTTGCAGTGCCAGTGGGGTTTTGCAGGTGCCAAAGATATGTAAAAATGTTCAGAGCGTATGATGAAAGGTGTGTTGGCTCCCTGATGCAATTTAACAAATAATGTCTCTCTTGTCTCCACTCTTTTATGCTCTTTCTCACCTTTAGGTGACATGTAATTGTTTCACCATCAGTGACGGAGAGCTGCAAGAGATTGGAGTTGGGCTGTATCCTGGGTAAAACACACACACACACACACACACAAAGGGCAATCTGTGAAGCATACATCTTAAGAGCATCATTAATTTCAATTTAGCTCATAATCTTTGTTAGATGGTACCTCTCTCTGTCTCACTTGCACAATAAAAATGCCACAAAATTTAAATGTAGCTCTTGAGTTACCTGCCAGATCACCGCACCCCAACAGACCCCACCCATCCTTCACCCAATCACTTTCAAAGCCCCCCCCACCCCTCTCTCTATTTTCCTGACAGTTCTTTGAAGTACGAGGAAGAAGGGAGAAAGAGAATAAGTGAATTTTTGTTGTGAGGCGGAAACTTGAAAATGAATGTTGACAGAATATTATAGCGCTGTTCGGGGCAAGAACCATGGAGAAATACGAGGTTTGACTCCAACTGATATGTGATTCTTGTCTGGCATGTGGGAGTGAAACACGCACTCACTCACTCACTCACTCACTCACGCACGCACTCACTCACGCACTCACTCACTCACTCACTCACTCACTCACACAATCACAGAGCCAAGCGGTATGCACTGTAATCCCCGTATTGAGTCCTGGGTGAATGGGATGGGATTGGGCCCGTTGTTGCACATGTTGTTAGAGTTGCTATGCACACACACACACACACACACACACACACACACACACACACACACACACACGGCAGGTATCTCAGCCAGTTTATCTGGCCGCTGTTGAGATGTCAGATGGTCACAGTGGCTTTACCAAAGCTCAGCCAAACCATGTGTGTCTGTGTCAGTGTGTGCCTGCGATTTGTGTCCTAACTCATCCATAAATGATGGGACCGTTTGCAGGATGGTCCCCTGCCTATTCATATTTTGGGTTGCCTAGCAACCACGGGGTTTGCTGAAGAGAGGGGGATTACTCTGGTGAGGCTACACCTCTGTTCACCCCATCCCTCTCTATTCATTTTTCTGTCTACTGTATGTTTCTCATTTGCTCGCTCTCATTCTCCTCTCTGGCTCCACTAAGCTCATCCTTGTCTCTGTCTGTCTCTGTCTTCCTCTCAGTCTCTGCTAATTGGCAGAATTACAAATTGAAAATATGTTGGAAAATCCCATCCTCTGAGCTCTTTATCAGGAGTAAAATGATTCACAGCTGAATTGATAACACAGATCTTTGTTCACTTGTTGTAATCTACCCCAGTGTTGTACTTACATATCAGCTCAGAGTAACATTAAGCCATGTGTAGCTGCTGCTAAATCTTCACAGAGATACACTGAAATGAAAAAAGGAGGAAGAGATGAGGTGACAATATGATACAAAGAACCGAGAGATGTTTATGGCTTGCGCACCATTCAAAGGTGTCACGCGAGAGCCTTTGTCTGTCTCAATGAAAAAGAGTTTCATTAGTTACACTGTGGTTTAAATGCACTTTCAGAGGTTTTACATTACAAAATGATGCCCTCTGAAACACAGGTCTTCTCATTTAAAAAGCATTCTTGGTCATGAAATCAGTCATGTTTAAATATACTCAATATCAGTATATTGAATATCTGTTATTGACATTTTCAGACCAATAATAATCAGTATTGATCTTCAAACACATGACAGTCTGTTTCTATGCATTTTTATTTGGATGTTTTGCTGTAACTAGATAAATAATGCTCAAACCTGTGAAGCCTTCGAAATGTAAAGTCAGGAAGGTAAGGAGTACCTAGAGAATAATAGGCCTTGATCCCAATTGTTGTCTCAGAACACTGAAATGACAAAAGATGAAATTAGTCAAGTTATTGCACTTTAAATCAAGTTATCTTTTTACGGTTCCCATAAAATGTATTTTTTAGACTCTTTAAAAATGTTTTTCTTGTTTTACATCATTGAATCAGATTGTGATCCACTGATCAACAGTAAAACTCGTTCTGTAGCGGATGTATTCAAATCCCTTGTCACACCTTGATTGCACACAGCTGAGACTGATTCAACTTGTTATCTTAGTTATCTCAGTAGTGAACCACTTCTGCACAGCAATGCATAAGACACACAGATAATCTCTCTGTGAAAAGTAAAGATGCAGGAAACATTAACAAAGAGAAGAAAGTATTATAACCCTTTCTCTCATGAAATATCAATTAATAGTCCTGTACTGTCTTTACTCTCACACCCATGTGATATTTGGCTCTCTATCCTTTGTACAGCAACAGTTAGTTTCAGTTAGTGGGAGCAGATATTGTTAATGTGAGATGCGGTTTAGTTAATTAATCTAATTAGTATGCTAATGAGCTGATCTCCATCAGATAAAAGCATCGTTTGGAGGGCTTGATTTCTAGTTGATATTCAACCCGCAACTTCTCCACTGTAGAACAAAGCCAGGGGGGTTACTGATGGTTTTACAAAGGCCCGACACACACACACACAGTCTTTATCTCTTGCACCCATTGTTTTGCTCTATGAATATGATAAACGAGAACAGCAGTAATGGAGGGGGTCATAAACAGAGACAAACCTCTTCAGTATTTTTTCCCAGCCATGTGTGCAGTGACAGTAAATGTCTTTTTTGCCGGTCGGGAAGGTCTTAAAATACGTTTTTTATTTATTTTAAATCACAACATTCAGTGCGGGAAAGATGAACATCAAGTACAGACTTTATAATATGGTAAAACACCTTTGCAAATTGGCACTATTCAGTATAGTCACCTGCTCTTAGTTTTTAAGTATTTCAGTCTTTTTTACAGTGTGGGCTACATTTAAGACAACAATTATAAGAATAAGAGTAGTACACTCATTTGCCTGTTTATTGGATACGCCGAGCTAAAACTAATACAGTCTAATACAACAGTCCTCCAATAAATCCTCCCTGCATGAAGGTTATGTTCATTTTGTTGATTCTTTAGATCGTTCTGGAGGCTGCAGTTTGTGGTGCTGTTGAACTAAGAGGTTGAACTAATATTTAGTCTACCAAATACAGTGGGAACTAAGTGTATTTTGCAGTACTATAAGTCAAAGACATCATTGATTGAAAATCATGTAATTACAGTGTATTACTACTCGATAGGTCATATAAACATTTTAGCCGTAAAATGAAATCTCCCTCACAGATCTCTCAATGTCTTGACACGTTCTAAAGTGTAAAGCATTTTCTTTCCCCCTTGTGTTATACATCCTGCCCCAGCAATTTTCTTATGTCATTATGATCTAACATTGTCTCAAAATGCTGTTTCATTATGATTTTAATAAAAACCCTGTAAGGTAATTCTGGTAATAATAAACTTAAGTATGATTGCATTCAAGCAAAGTGTCAATAAAAACAAACATATTTGATCATCAGCGTTTTGATGCTGACACTGTCAGTCAGTGTGCGCATGGATGAGTAGGAGGACTGCTTGTATCTATAATAAATTTTGGGAAATGAGTCAAAAGCCTTTGTTGTGACAGAAGTGGAGTACCCATTGTTTCCGGATTTATTTGTGTATGTGTCTCTGAGAGACAGGCAGAAATGAAGAATGACATTTGTTATGACAGAAGCAGAGTACTCATTTTGTCACACCGTGCAGGGAATTATCTGTGTTTGTGTGTGTAACTTTATTTCTGAGTGTTTGGTTCATTTCAGCACTCAGTCTTAACGTACATGTGCAGTATTCACATTATGAGAAGTCAGATGATATTCAACCCCCTGACTGTACCTTACATACAGGGATAAAAGAAAGTTGGTGTCCCACAGCTGTCGCACTAAACTGGCTGCTAGATCTTGAGGGAGATGTGTCACTCAACATGTTATTTTTTCTATCATGAATATGTTGGTACAAATTACCATTTCAGTCAAGATTGGTCTCAGTGATTTGAGAAACCCCCAAAACAGCTGGATGTGTGGCAGCAGGATGAGGCTCCAGCTGTGTCATGAGTTAAAATTGATCTCAGCCTTTATCATGTGTCTTCTTCACTTGTTCAGTGTGCTGCTGTGATAAAGAAGGAACACTTTAACTGATGAGGAGTGCTGATGTGTTTGTTTTTTAAAGAGGAAGAGCTGCCAGTCAGCATGGTTTAGGGAGACACACACACACACACCAGCTTTGCCAGGATGTGTTTGAAACATTTAATCACAGATACATTTCTCTCTCCTTTCTCTCTTTCCCTCACTCTGTTTCTCCTCTATGTCTCTCTACCTTCTTGTCTTTGCTTCATTCATCATCCCTTCCCTCCTCACTGCTCCATCTCTTCTCCTCTCTTTCTCTTTTACCTTCCCTCTTCCTCCTCCCACCCTCTGGTGCTCTCTCTTTCTCTCTCGCTCTCTCTCTCCTGCCCCTCATTGTCCCGTTTGCTCTCTCCCAGTTTATCTCTGCTAAACCATGACTGTAGGCCAAACTGTGTGATGGTGTTTGAGGGAACAAAACTGCAGCTGAGAGCTGTTCGGGATATCAACCCTGAAGAGGAGGTAGGAGCAAGATATACTACTGCGTCTTCACAACACTAACAACAAGGAATATGACTCCTGTTTTATCGACTGTGATGTTGCCTCTGCTTTTATGTTCACGTTTTTTATGAGCAATATTTATTTAATGTTTTTTATTCGCTGTTATTGATGGAGGAGCCAAATGCCTAAGGCTGTTTTGAGTAATACGTAATCTGAAACTATTTTCCATGGATGTAACATCACTGTGGTTATTGTCTTGGAGTTTTATTGTATAAGTAATAATAGATGTTGATGGAGGTGCAGTGAACTTAATGTCATGAAAGTATTCCTCAAAATTGTCGCCAAGTGAAATATCAAGCAGGATGACACCTCCTAACTTGGCAGTGTCTTCCCTCATTTTCTATACTTCACCATCTCTCCTGACTATATGTAATGAGATGCATTCATGCCATCTGGAAGATATACACACACACAAATATACACACACACACAAATATACACACACACTTTACTCCCACTGTATCTCTTTCCACCATACTCAGTCTATGCAATTTAAATTCCAAATTATTTATATTCCTGCACTAAACTGCATTTAACTATGATCCGTAGTAAAACAAATATAGTAAAGTAACATAGCAAAATAAAATATAAACATAAATTACCTCTCAAACAAAACTGCTTTCTCTGTTTTCAGCTAACTATAAGTTACATCGAGACGTTATCATTGACTGAAGATCGACGGAGACAGCTGGAGGACCAGTACCATTTTACCTGCCACTGCCAGCGATGTGACTCTCAAGACAAAGTAAGACACACAAATTACATAGTCACGTTCACTGCTGATTTTTCAGGGTTTGGAATATCTAGACAATTGTCATTCATTTTCAAACACCAACATACAAACTATGTCGATGGCTACATTTACATGTATATATAATGATCCAACTAGGGACAATACTCAGCATAAAGCATTTATCAGATTAAGTTTCTTATAAAAGCATCCCATCAATACACTTGTTTCCTTGTTAGCGCAGTCAAGAAATGTCTTAAGACACCTCTCCAAACTGTGTTTTCTGTAGGTATTCCTCATCATACCTGACCTTTCTCTCTTCATTCTACTTCTACACTTTCATGTACACTTTACACTGCTTTGAGATACTGTTTATACTGTAGCCTGAACATAGTGCATGAAATCACTTTGTACATTTCTGTTAGCATCACTGACAGCACAGGTAATCTTGAGGCATCGTTAATAACCTAGAGAGTGTGTGTGCATGATGAAACTGTTATGATGTGTCGTCATGAGCAGCAGGAGAAGGACCTAAACGCAGACAGGCACAAAGGCTCAAACAGTTCAAAGATTTATTAACTCACACAGGTGCAGGGAAGGCAGGCAAACAAGCAGGGTAGTCCAGCATCAGGAAAAACGCAGAAGCACAAGAAATTTGTCCAACACAGGAACATGAGAGCAACGCACAAGGAGCCCAGAACACATCTGACACAGGACAAATCACACAAAACAACTTGACGCTTGAGAACATGGAACAAGGTACACATCTGACATCCAACAAAAGACACAGTAACAAGGATAATGAACCGCCGGGGAACAAAGGGAAAGGACCAGTATAAATAAGGACGAGACTGACGAGGTAATCAGGGACAGGTGTGAACACGGGAGCAGGTGCAGACAATCACACAAGACACGAGGGCAGGAACAGAACAAACAGGAAACAAGAAAGCCAAGACTACAAAATAAAACAGGAAACCAGACAGGACTACGGGACGTGACCGAAACAATAGCAGTGACACAGTGGAGCAGCGTTCTTTGCCAAAAGAAAAGCTTTTTGGTATGTGCCGTCAAGCAGCTGGATTGCAGTGCGTCACTGGTATCCTCCAATAATCCGACTAAGGTAGGGGAGTACTCCACTTATCTTAACTGATTCTCATGCACAACTGTCTGAGCCTACGACTAGATCACTGGTGTGCATGTGAACATAACCATTGTTGCCTTTAAGTCAACAAGTTACACAAACGTATACTTCTGCCTGTATGAAGTTCTCCCCTAATCTAAACCGAACCCAAATGTATTTATCTTTTAACTTTGAAAAAGCCGTTCTTGCTTGAAATGTGTAAAACCTTCATACGACCAGAAGTTTAAACACATATGCATGCTCTCTCTCTCTCTCTCTCTCTCTCTCTCTCAATTCAATTAAAATAGCTTTATTGGCATGAATGTAACAGTGACAATATTGCCAAAGCGTCAAGTAATAATGAGATTAAAATAATAATAATAATAATAATAAAATT